>WSXT02180030.1:0-37438 GCA_011762715.2 Neuroterus valhalla | reverse complement strand
GCGGGGGCGGGGGGGGGTCTGCGCCCCCGCGGGGGGGGGGGGTCGGGGGGGGGGGGGGGGCGGGGGGTCCACTGCCCACTTCAAACCTAAACTTATACCTGGCACGGTCTTCGTAGAATCAAATCGCACCGCAAAGGACCCCAAACTGTGAATGGCAAATGAAATCACACCACAAAATGATAGAGGTAAGATGCCTCGCGATTAAGTGCCTAAAAATGTGAAAAGTATAATAAAATACCATATAATGGGAAATGGGAAAAGATTTCAGTTGCGTGTACGTCTAGTAGCACTGCATCTGTTCGGCGTGCTTGTTACCTTCTGTAACTCACCTAATACTCTTCAACTGATTTTGGTTTCAGAGTGATTTTGAAGAGCAGAAATGAAGCTTTTTTACTAGCTCATTCAAAAGAATATGAAAAATGCCGAATCATGGAATGATTGTGTGTTGGAAAATATAAATGAACGTAAAATAATTTTTCAATCATAAGATTATCATTTTCATTGCGAACCGTAGCAGAAGACCTTCTAGAACCTTCTAAAAAGGTTTCTAGAACCTTCTTTAATTCAACCTTCAAGCAATCGCGCGGGCGGTCGAGTGACCGCCTTTTTGAAATTTCGAAAGATGCTTTCTCCAGTGAGCTTTGGGTAAGATGGAAGGCACATGTATGCTTTAGTTACACTTTGGACAACTAGTTTTGGCACAAGTTAGATAAAACCAACCCCCCTCATGGCACACAATACAGTTTCAAACTTGGAGACGTAGGATCAAGCGGTCCAGTGACAGTTGCGCGATCGCCAAGGGGAATTTTTTTCGTCACATTGGCGGTTATATTATGTTTCATTTTGTTCGAAAAAATGATTGCCAAGTTGTGTCTCAGAGTCCCTCTGCTTTGATGTTGATAAACCATTCACAAAAAGTAAAGGAAACAGCATGATAATCATAAAAAACATGGGCGGTCAACCGACAGCCCGCGCGAGCGCCAGGGTGACCCCAGTTGGCGCGAGCGCATGAAGGTTGAAGATAGCCAGGGATATTCGAGTCTCATAGCTTTGATGTTCCTCTAACCTTTCGTACTGTACCTTCATTTCAAAATCCCTATCAAACCAGGGGCGTGCGACGCACTGGAAGTCCACGCCATCAAGATTTCGACGGGAAACCCCTGTAGGTTTGAATTATGATGGAATTAGCGACAAGTGAACTCCGAATTTACTCATGATAACTACCATGTTTCCAAGTACAGCCGGTTTAGCGACTGTCGAGTTTGGGCGTAGATATTCGATATCAGCCAGCGTACACAGATATTCTCGGCATCAAACCTTCTGCCCGAAATAAGGTAAACGCAGCGGAAACACGACCTAGACGTATAGCACGAATGGATATCCATCTAAGCACAAACCGCGCTCGGAATGGCTAGACATTCGTGATCCTGCTCGAGCCGAGATTCACTACGCTGCTTTTGCCGTGGGTTCCAGAACCCTTAAGAAAAATGCCAATTTGGTAACTACAGTGGGAGTCATACATAATTGAAAACTGGCGGTTAGGGTAGAACTTCTGCAATATGGGCCTCTTTATCTTGACAAACCGTCGTGTCAGGTGCACTCTCTTCACAAGATTCAAAGAGGCCTACTAGCACCACAATTTAACAGTAGGGTAGTCCGAAAAACGAATGTTCCTGCTTCTTCCCCCCTCACCCTATTCTGGTAGGTTTATTGAATAAAAATGGCAATGGTATCAGGACTAGAAAATAAAGTATGTAGAAATGTTGTCTCGATCGCAATTATTATATCAATCACAATTTGCATAAATATTTTTCAATGGAAATCTATTAAAATTCTCCTACGTTAATTGTATTTATTTAATGGGTATATATGAATATTTGTTCAATTGATAAAATAGTAAAATTCCAGATTTTTTGTTCTAAAAAAAGTTTACAATTGAAAATGGTTCACCTGATTTTGGATGTTCCCACGTACCACTATTTTTGTATTGATAAATGTTTCAGAATGAAAAAGGTTTGGTTCCGAACCAAGAGATTTTCTCACACATTGAGAATTTTATGGGAGAAGCTTCCTTTTTCACAATAACTTGTTTGAAATTAAATTTTATTATTTAATTTCAACTAATGTATGAAATATTATTAATAATAATTTTGATGATATAATGCCCCTTAATACTTTCTTTACCTCCTCAGCAGTGATTGGTGGGCGTTCCTTCTCGGATATTATGAGGTTATTGCACAGCTCCTTGAAACGTATGATGTTCTCAGTGCCTTCATTCAGTGGATGTTTTACTTCGTAAATCTCCCTCCAAAATGTCTCGACTTCTTCGGACTCCGGTGAGTTTTTGACAGAAAGAGGAGGGTCGCTGAAGAGTCGTGATGGGTCAGCGAGAAACTTTTTATTCTCCCTGACCCATCCCTCCCTCTTTTCAATTCTCCTCCTTGCGTCAGATAGTGATAGTAAGATTCCAGGACTCATGCAGACGGAAACTGAACCGTTCCGTTGAGTGAACTGACAGCATGGCAAGATTGATGTCAACTTGTTTTTGGCAGGTACCAGACCCAAAATGGGCTGGTACTTTTCGAATGATAATCTATATAGTTCGGATTATCATCGGATAGGTTCCGTGATCGCCGGCAGTGACGTGGTGGTGAAGTGTGTGTGTGTGTGGTCAGTTTGGCAAGGTACAGTGGTGAGTCTAGAGTTTTTGAGTTGATTGCCGGCCATAAGTATTTCCGCGGTTTCTTATACCATAACGGGTAGCGGGCCACCACGTCACATACCCCCAAGGTCCAATTCATCCATCTTCCGGGCAAGCCTGAGTTGAAGCCGCTGCGTTGGCTTCGAGGCGGGTTTTGGTGTCACGCTGTGCATGAGGTGGGAGCGCTGGGACCTGGTCTCTGAGCAGATGGTTCTACTGTCTTGAGGACTGATAGAATCCCGACTGTCCTCGCCTATATTAAGGTCCGCACCTTGGACGCTGATTGAACCTTATTCTCAGTTGTCCACAATTATAGCAGAATACCCCCTCGGCACCCAGCATGCGTCGGAGGAGGGCCAGGTAGGTGGCAGTTGAAGCAGGTGTTCTCCGGAGGCAGCATTAATGGTTGACAGTACATACGGCTAAAAACCCAATGCGCCCTGGGAGAACTAAGTGCTGGTGACTGATTCTCGACCCACCTTTGGAACACAGTTCCCTCCGAAATCGGAAATTGAGTTTGTCTTGGGTCTTGAACCGGCGTCGGGGAGCCTACTGCTGACGACCTCTGGTGGCTGGTCCTGGTCCCATCTTTGTACTCGCATCTGTTTCATGATTGGAAACGGAGTCGATGTTTGTCCCTGAACCGGTGTCGGGAAGTCTGCCGGTTGCTAATTTTGGTCTAACCCTTGCACCGGTATTTGATCCCGAATAAGGGTCGGAGCCAGCTCCAAATCCCGAACTGTGAACCAAAAAGGCTGAGCCATCATGGCCGAACACGCTTGAAATGACTCGCATCGCGGAATCACCCCCTGGAGGCAGCGGGAGGTGGCATTCCTAGAAGTCTCGTTTGGTTTTTTGAGAAAGTGTGGTCCCGAAATCATATCTCCGATCTTCCGTCTGCGCCCACTGAGTCCGGTGTAATCGTTCAGCTCCCCTCGCTGGATTCCAATCCGCACCGTTGGCCTCGAGACAGAGGGGGTTTCAGAACGTACCCTATTTTACTTGCTAAAGCTAGCTATGGTGGTGGAGTCATTCTTCCTCCTCCTCTGCATCCTGAACTCAGTGATGGTTGGAATCTTAGAAATGTCTCCCTTCGACTTCCGGGGCCCACCTGGGCTGCGGCGGCGAACGAGCTAGGCGACCGGGATGCCGAAGTTCCATCGTCGAGGCCCCCCTGTCATTCTGGACGGAGGCAGCTCTGTGCCACCGCTTTCCCTGGGTCGACCGGACATTGTTGATCTGTTTTCCTTTCGGGGCCTTCCCCTCTTTTCCCTAGCCGTGGACGGCGCAACTCTGGGCTCTGGTCCAACGTTTGTTGACGGATTGATTTCCGTTGACTGGAGTGGCAGCTCCGCCTCCTTAACGCCTGCACCATTTCGGGGCAAAATTTCGGAACTCTCATCATCTTCCAGCTATGAAGAGAGTTTTCAAGTAGTGTGATGTTGTGACCTACTGCTGATATAACTTTTATGATCCTAAATGGGCCCGGAAATTTCGGAGACAACTTTTTCGCAACCTAATCTATGGCCGATGTCAGCACTTGTGTTCTACGCCAGACTATGTCACCTACTTGTTATCGAATGTCTCGTCTGAGGCGGTTATAAAATTTCGCCTACCTATCGGAGACCCCATCCAAGTGATGCGCAATCAAAGCGGATAGAACTGAGTAGAAATCCCGCGCGTCCGAGAATAAGCAACAGTCCTCTTCTGAATAACCATTTATTATACCTTGCTCGAAGAAGCAAGATATCTGAAAGTTCCTTAATATACAATAAAATTGCCGAATTGGCACTATGAAAATTATAACTAAATATACATAAGAAAATGAACGGCACGAGCGCGACAAAAAGGCAGTGATTCGGGACGTGGTAGAATGGTACTGGACTTCCTTCCGTCCCTCCCAGCTACTGCGAACCCGAAGCACCCACGACCGCGGAGATTGTTGTCCTGATGAATCCTGGACATCACGATCCCCTTCGTGACATGTCACGAACACCTTCACGTTGAGATAAGAACGTGTCAAGGTTGAGCTGTGGAAAATTAGCGCCAACCTTGGGCTAGTGAAGAACGCGCCCACCTCAGGCAAGTGAAAAAAGCGCCCACCCGAGTAGACCATAGATTGAAGCAGCTGCCTGGGAAGTAGAACCTGAAACATTAACAGGTAATTTAACAAGTTTTACGACAGGTCGAGTTAAGTTACCTGTCGCAGTTTTCGAGGACGCCATGCGAATTTGCCCAACCGACCCTGGATGAACCAAAAGTGACTCTAGCTAAAAGCCACTTCGTGGTCGATATGTTCTGCTGGGGGACAAGAACAAGATCGTCTACCTTGGCAGGAGGCATCTGTTTTTGCCATTTGGGTCAGCAAGTGCCAACGTTCCGACATTGTGATCTTAACATTCACAAGCGATGACTCAGGAACCGTGTGAATTGAACCTCCAATAAGGAAATGTGCTGGATTCAAGGCCACTAAATCATTTGCATCGTCTGACATTGGCTGTATCGGCCGTGAGTTTAAACAAGCTTCCACCTGTGCAAAGAAAGTAGACATTTCCTCAAACGTGAGAGTTCTATCGACAATTACCTTTCTCAAGTGGTGTTTGACCGAATGCACCGCCGCTTCCCATGAAGCACCAAAATGAGGAGCCGATAGTGGGTTGAACTTTCACTCAATTCGATGATTGGTAAAGTATGCAGAAAATTTCTTGAAAGCGGCGATAAACGCCTCCTTAGTATAATCTGAAGCCGCCTCCAAATGAACCGTTCTCGAAGCGCAGCATACAAAGACAACAATGTATCCTTTGTAGGCTCTGTGACCACGTCCCTTCGAAGTACGTATCCAAATAGGACCAGCCTAATCCAAACCCACCTCCGCAATGGGCCGTGAGGTTTGTTTGACCCGGAAGGATGGCAAAGGAGCCATTACCTGAGTACAAGGTAGTGCCCGGTGTCGAGCGCAAGTGACACAACGACTCAGCACCCGTTTCACCACCGAACGACCCGATATTATCTAATATCTCCTCCGGAGATATGAGAGTAATAGTTCTGGGCCACCATGCATCATAAATTGATGTCCATTGCGAATGATCAGAACTATGATTAGAGAGTCCTTCGGGAGGGTATACGGGCATCGCTCATCATAGTCGAGGACGGCATGTGATAAGCGACCTCCAAGTCTGAACAAGCCAGCCTTGTTCAAGAAAGGTAAGAGTTTTGACAACATACTCCCTTCTGCCACAGAATGACCCTTCTAAACCCTTCGGATTTCCTCCGAGAAATGCTCTCTTTGTGTGTGTGTACAATCAAACGCCGTAGAGCTCGATCAAGCATGCTAGAAGTAAGATGACAAGGTGACTTGTCCATTATTCTCTTGCGTAATCTTTCTACAAACTGCAAACAAAGGGCAGTAACCCTTAACAGTTTCGTCAGTGCCGAGAACTTTGTAAGGAGCTTCCAAGGCGGTTCTTGTCCAAGGATGGCAGAGTGTACTAGCTTTCGCTCTTCTCGATTAACGGTAGGATCAATGATTTTTTTGTGTGGGGCCAACAATCGAAAGGTTGAGCCAACCAAGATGGCCCATGCCACCAAATCTGATGATCTTCGACTTGCATCTTGCATCTGGTAGAGTAGTCTGAATCTCAGGTACTCGGTTGGAAATGTATGTCATCCAGCGCAGGGGGTGACCTCGGATCGAATCGAGAGTCTTGGGAGAATCGGACCATGAATGACAACCTACCGGGCAAGGCAAGCCAAGAACTGATCTGACGTGAGTCATGATACGTACCAAAAGAAGGTTCGCACACAGTTCCAGTCTCATCGCGGAATGATCAGAGATGAGAGTTCCGGCAGTCGTTCGCGGAACTTCATCCAGGTCCTGACAAAGTCGTCCGGTAGAGGTTGATCCCAATCTAGTTTGAGAACCCACAGACTCTGCATGAAAATCTTGGCTCGGACTGTTACCGGAGCCAGCCAACCGATCGGATCGAAGATACGAGCCATTTCAGAGAAAACAGCCCTTTTTGTTACGATGGTCAGCTCCGCTGGTAGACTTATCTGAAATCAAGAACGATCAGAAGCTGGTTGCCGTCAGATCCCTAACACTCTAAAAGTGGGACCCTGATCAAAGTAAAAAGGAATACATGTTTTCTCGAATTCAGGTGGCATTCCTTCCAATACATCATCTCGGTTGAAGAACCATTTTTTGAGAGTGAAACCTCTCTTAGTAATGAGTCGACTTGCCGAACCTTTTCCCTTGCTTCCTCTGGCGAGTCGGCACCTGAAAAAACATCTTTGGCGTAGATCTCTTCCCCTAAGAGATCATTAGCAAGAGGGTATGCGTCGCCCTTATCCTCAGCAGATTGATGGAGAGTTCGTATCGCCAGATAAGGCGATGAAGCAAAACCGAAAGTGACGGTTTTCAGACAGTAGGTACGAATCTCCTCGTCTGGGGATAATCTGCAGAGCACTTTATGGAAGCTGTGATCCTCCGGATGGATCCAGATGCGACGAAACATCTTCTCGATGTCCGCCGTAAAAACGACTGCGTATCTCCGCCATCGGAGGATTACGTCAGCCAGTTCCGTTTGAAGTTTTGGGCCCGGATAGAGTAGATCATTCAGAGACAGCCCAGTCTGTGCGTTGCAGAGCGTTAAACACCACCCGAAGTTTTGTGCTTGTGCTACTCTCCTTGAGTATGCAAAGATGTGGGAGATAGTATCCAGTTGTGGGTTAAAGATCCTCGACCTTCGTAACCAATTCCACCTCTGCGAGCTGTGCATGTTCTTCCATGACATGCGTATATGCCTGATGCAGTTCCGGGTCCTTTTGGAAACGTTTTTCCATCTGAAAGAGAGCGCGTTGAGCAGCGGCTCGAGAGTTCCCCAAATCCATTAAGCGATCTTTAAGTGTAAGGCGCACGACATAGCGGCCTTTACTCGTTCGTTGATAAGTAGAAAGGTACAGCTTTTCACACTCATCCTCAGCCATATTAGACCGAGAAAGTTTTGCAGGTATGTCCTCCTGGACAACAAACCTGCGAAACAACGATATGAGTACGTAGTCTATCGTACTTTGTAAGCCCACGATCGAAAATTGACCTGAACTTGACTCACCTGACATGAGTCCTGACAAAATCAAATCCAACTGAGTCTGTTGAGTTGTCGGAGTACAACAAGACCATCAGGTGGAATATAAGAAGTGAGTCGAGACATGACTATAGCTTTGACAATAAATTTTACCTCAAGATTAATGCGAGAGCATACTTTGATCTTAACAATACCTCTCGTCGGTCTGGATCGAAGACTCCCAACACCCGAAACAGTGATGATCGCTAACTGACGAGGTAGGCGGGGTCGCTGCACCAGGGATCCCAAAATAAAGGAGGCCTGCAGAGTTGTTAACCGAATGAGAAAAAACTGAACAGTTGAAACATAAACCGTTTCGTCTTACCATCTCTTTCCGCTCCTTTACCGATTTGGGACGGGAGTTGGGACAAGCCATGACCGAATGCTTCTCAGAACAAAAACTTCAATTACCCTTCATCAATGTGCCAATGTGCGCATGTGTGAGGGTACCCCTCTTGCCGCTTTTGTGATTGTTGTCTGATGATGGTTTGGACTTGCGTTTGGAAGCATATTCTATGTTCTCCACCGCTTCCAAAATGGTCACCTTGCCCGTCAGAAAATTATGCAACGTGTCATATGTCGGCTGTGTAGTCGACGCCCCTAAATTATCCTCCCATGCTTTTCGCGTTGTCGAGTCCAATCTTTGAACGAACATATGAACGAGAAAGTCATCCCATTTATCAGTTGAACACTTCGAAGAAGCCAATGCCCCTACTGCCTCGATGAAGTCGTTCAACAGAGAACGAAGTTCCGCGGCACTTTTTCTCAACATGACAGGTAAATTGAATAGTTTTTCTAAGTAACCATTCACCAAGATCCTATTATTGTCATTCCTTGACAAAATAACGTCTCCCATGCTCTCTCAAAATTGTCAGAAGTTGTCGCAATATTGGCGATTAATTGCGCTGGCTCGCCATGAGAGACTGACCTTTAGATATTGCAATTTCCGCACCTTAGACAGGAGCACATCCTCACCTACCATTGACGTAAACAAGTCTTGTGGTTGAATCTTGATTATTCGTACCTTAAAATAGCCACTTTCCGCGTTGTCATTCTTGAGAATCACCATGACATCATGGTTTGCGTCGAACTTCGTCCATGTTTTCTCTATGGTTTCTAATCGCGCCTTAACCGCATCAGAAGTGATTTTGTCGGTACCGAGTTTTTTTCAAATAGTATTACAAACGCTTTTATGGTGCTCATGCTGTTGAGCAAGATAGTGATTGGAGGGCAGCATGATTGTGAAGTAGAAAACTCGATTGAATGAAAATAAACCCAGAAAAGATTCGAAAATATATCCGGTGGTGGAAAAAGTGACAGCTCCAGTCGTAAGAGTAGTAGTAAAGACTGAACGCCGGTAGCAGTCAGGTACCGCGACACGTAGTGTGATTACACGCACTATAGGCACTGCCCTGCCGACCGCAACCCGTAACCCGCACCCTTGCAAGCTCGGACGCATGGGATCGATTCTCCCCCTCTGGCAACTATCCTTACTGCGTTGAGTACCGCCCACTCCCCACTCACTCTGCATCAAAACTCTGAAGACTTACTGCACAGTTCCTTGGCGTATCCTATGCGCCATGTGCGCTTTGCCACCCAATTCAAACGGTAGCAAGTCCATCTTTGACCGAAGTGAGCGTCTCATGCTTGTGCGCAGGTGCCATGTTGATCGCAATAGTTCCTTGGCGTATCCTATGCGCCACGCGCGCTATGCAACCGTAAACCAACACGGTAGAAAGTCTAACTTTCACCAAAAAAAAAAAATTAATATTCCATAAAAATTGCACTTGCACTTATCGGATCCGGCTCGATGGACAAAATGTTTAGTTTAACAACAATAATTGCTGGAACCGGTCGTGCTGAAAAATAATGCGGATAGAACTGAGTAGAAATCCTGCGCGTCTGAGAATAAGCAACAGTCCTCTTTTTAATAACCATTTATATTACCTTGCTCGAAGAAGCAAGATATCTGAAAGTTCCTTAGTATACAATAAAACACGCCGAAATGGCTCTATGGAAATTATAACTAAAGAAACATAAGAAAATGAACGGCACGAGTGCGACAAAAAGGGGGTGACTCGGGACGTGGTAGAGCGGTACTGGCTTTCTTCCCGCCCCTCCCAGCTACTCGATCCACCAGGCTGGTCGAGAGGAACCCAGGGCCGCGGAGATTGTTGTCCTGATGAATCCTGGACACTCTCAATCCTTTTCTCCTTTTCCTTTCACAGCTAACTGCACTATATCGTGGGATTCCTCTTCTTGTCTCCTCAATGATTCAACCAGTCCCGGCTCCCTACCAAAATTTAATAGCGCTGGCGATGCATGAGTGGAGCTATGTACGAACGTGTATAGTACGCAAAACGGAAGTCGGGAAGATGTTTATCCCGGCAACGATGAGCAACTTCTAAGAAAGATGATATCATGGTTTTAAGCACACAATTAACCTTGTCAACCGGATTAACCCGAGCGTAATATGGTGGGGTAATCGAGTGCCCCATTACTAAATCCGAAGCGAACTTCGAAATAGGTTTGTTCACAAACTGTGCCATTATCGGTAAACAGAACTTCGGGAGTTCACCATCCAAAAATAGAAAAACATACTGGTAATCAGAACGGCAAGGCAAGAACGGACTCATCATGTCTACCGCCACCACCGACCACAGCTGCTTGATCACACGCTTACTATTGGCGAGCCCTACTGGGCTTGCCTCAATGGCAAGCCCAGCTTCCACGCTTCCAAGTGAAGGGAATAACGGGTCCGTCAGATGGTCGGGACGATAACAGTACGACCGATCTCCTTCTAATTTCCAACCAGGAGATTGATATGGTATTTTTTAGAAGGAATCACCTTGCAATCTTATGAAATCGTCATTGTAGCTATGGAGTAGGGGTACATTTCGAAAATCTGTAACACTGTCATTTAAAAGTGTGTAAACAAAGCACAACGCCTAGCTCATAGACGTACGTCACATGCAGTGCTCCCAACGATGACAGATGCCTTTTTGGATTTGGTATATGGGGTAGTAGTGGATAGGAGGGAAAGGTGGCGGAAGGCAAGGAGAGGAAGTTTCGATGAGAGGGGGGTGGGGAGGACGGGGAGGCTATAGAGAAATGCCAGGAGCAGTTAGGAGAAGTGAGTTTGGAAGGAGAGTTGGTGGAAGAAATATGCGGAGGTCGAAAAGTGAAGGTGAAAAGGTGTGTGCAAAAGGAAAGATTTAGAAAGAAGAAAAAAAGAATGGTAAAATAGTCGTGGGATAGGAAACGTAAAAAGATGGAGAGTAGGGTAGAAGTACAAAAAATTGAATGAGCGAACCGTGAAGAGGGTGGAATACGTAGAGATGAGGAAGGAGTTTGGGTTGATGTGTGAAAGGAAAGAGGAAGGGAGAGAGAAAGATCTGGAAGGGGAGTTGAGATATGTTAAGATAGAGTGGGACGTATGGAAGATAATAAATAGGTTTGGACAGCGTACGAAGGGGGTAAGCGAGGAGAAAGAGGAAGTGAGGAGTAGAGAGACTTTTTCAAATAGTCATTTTAGAGCTCAGACCAACAAATGAGAGATGAGGGAAGTACAAGAACGAGGGACAAAGGGGAGATAAAGTTGAATGACGAGGAGATAGAGATACAAAACAGAATGTTAATAAGGTTGAAGGCAGCAGGCTTGGACGTGATGCAAATCGAAGCATGGATATTTGGTACACCATGGGTAAGAGACAGACTGAAAGCGGTAGTAAAAGTTTGGAGATGTGAGGTATTTTCAGGAGAGTAGAGTAAGGGGTTAATAGTTCCACTGTATAAGAAAGGGGATAGAGATAAGCAGGAAAATTATAGAGGAATCACATTGATGAATACGACGTACAAAGAATACGTGATGGTACTCGCGGAGAGGCTTCGTGATAATGTCGAGTTAAAAAGTATATTGACAGAGACGCAGACGTGATTCAGAGCGGATAGGAGCGCTATCGACAATAATCATATTTTGTAGCACGTGATGAACAGAGAAGTAGCGAAGAAAGGTTCAAAAGTTAACGCGTTTTTCGTGGATTTTAAAGGATATAAGGGACGTGTATGAAGAGACGGTGGATAGGGTGAGAGTTGGGGGGGGGGGGGCGGATCTCAGATGGTTGCTGGATGGAAAGAGGGTTTAGCAGGGCTGCTCGCTAAGCCCAAATTTTTTCGCGATCTTAGTCGCTGACATGTAGAGGAAGCTATAGGAAGGAGTTGAAGAAGGAGAGAGTACGGAGGTCAAATTTTGGGTGCTACTGTGTGGAGTAGAAGTGTGGAGGAAGGAGGAAAGTGAGGAGGTAAATAGGCTGCAGGAGAGGCGCATGAGACGAGCACTAGGGTTGGAGAGAAGAACACCTATTCCTATTGTAAGGAGAGAGACGGGGAGAAAGCGTTAAGGCATTCTGACAGGCAGCCAGGCGTGTACGTATACGGAGAAGTTCTGAGAAGAGAGGGGAGGTAGGATGGTGAGGGAGTGTCTGTATGCCAATGGAGAGAGCGCGATATTTGTGTGAGGAAGGAGAGGAAGGAAGTCAGAATATAATAGCTGCGATGAGATGTAGAAGCATGGATGGTTTTAATAGGGCTATGCAAAGATATAACACTGGTTGGAAGATCGCGAGGAGGTGGAAGGAAGTAGAATAAGCATGGAGGTAATACTGTATGAAAGAGGGGAGAAAAGGGCGGTTGCATGAGCGAAGAGGGTGTTTGGTTAGATGGAGAGGAAGAGGAGGAAGGAGGAGAGGAAGTAGAAATAAGATGAATGAGAATTATGTAAATAGTAGATAACGAATTACAAATAATAACTAGTAGATTAGAAATAGGTAGGAACCGCAGAGGCGAAGCGAGGAAGGCAAGGCAATGAGAGCGAGCGAGCGATCGGTCATAGTATTAAGGTATGGATAAATGACATTATATTGAGTGTGGATGGATGTTAGGCATATTTTATAGAAAATTGTTCAATGCTTTTTCATATTGGAATGAAAATTGCAAAGATTCCATTTTCTATGAATGTTTGCACTCTATGCGGAAGAACCCAAATTTAGTGGGGAACTTGTTCTGAATGATATCCAGCAGTATCAGATGTTTAAAAATTTGTTCACAATTTTTATAAACAAATTCATGAATTTATCGTTAGATTTTGGATAAAAATGATATAACGGTACTTCGAATGTGTATTTTTGAGTAGGAATCTGAAGAAAAAAAATTTTGGTATCACTCACGTGAAAGAAGAGATCAATTCTTATTATTTTAACAAATCTCATAAACAAATGCATAAATTCGTAATTTTCAAATCAATTCGGTTCGTTTTTTTAACAGGAAGGACAATAATTATTCTGCTTATAGTTTTTTTGTGCGTTTTCCCGATTTCAGACAATTAGTGTTAAATGTTAAAACAGATGTGTATAACCAATGGGCTTTTACTGTGATATTTTTCTGGTAGACAACAATTCATAATTTTCGAACAAATTCAATAAGTAAATTACTCTAAGGCCTATTTCAATGGAAACACCATATTGTTTTTTTATGAAATTGACTTACATATTTGAGCATGGTCTCTCTCTATCTTTGTTATGATACTGTATTCTCCGGCAGGACATGTTCATTATTTTCCCAATTATTCATGAGAATCATTCGAAATTCTGAACAATATACTGATGGAAAAACTCTTAGTTCGTTCTTTATTCTTATTTTTTGAAGCCTCAGAGTAATTTGTTTACTAAACTTGTTTGAAAAATATGAGTTGTTCATAGGAAAATATTGTAGCACAGGCCCTTCGGTTATACAGTTTCATACTATTGTGGTAAAAAAACAAAATTTATCTGCCTAAACATGGGTAAATTATGCATTTGTTCAATAAATTTCTCAACAACAATCATGAATTGTTCCTGGAGAAATTGAATCTATATTTTGAGAAATGGTAAAACAATGAATTTGTATATTTATGTTGTTCAAACAAATAGAACTTATTTTCCTTATACCCACTAAATCTGTGTATTCTCGCATAATTCGGATAAATTCCTTCAAAATGGCATCAGATATATTTGTTTTCTATTTTTGAATTTCCTTTGGTAAATGGAAATGACCAAGCAACGCTTCCTAGAAATATGGCTAGATAACTCCGTTTAAAATTTTATTAGCTTCAAATGACGAAACAAGATTTAAAATCAGTCGAATGGCTAGGGCTAAAAGTTCATTTGTCCACGGACACCTCATTTGGCCTCACTGTGCGATATCGTGATGCGTGGGAAAGGAGGCGGAAAAGTCTATATCATCGACATTGCTTGTCCGTTAGACAGAAAGTGAGGGGCAGTCTGCACAACGAAATATCATAAGCACAGCGAGCTGAGGCCTAAAGTAAAGACAATATCGAGCAACGCGAAACATGCATCTGTTATTTCTATGGTGATACCGGCTGCGGTCAATGTGTACGGGATATACACTTAACATCTCGAACATCTGAGAGTCAGTAAGATACTGACAGCTGCTCAAGAAGTGACTGAAATATCGTCACATATGTACATTGCAGGCAGAGATACAGATCAAGTCACAGCTTACAGCTGTTTTGGACTGGACTTGAAAGTTCCCATAGCATTCCGCATGACGATGTACTTTTGTCACTGTATGAAAATTGGTTTCTGTAGTCTTGTAGAACATGTAACAAGCAATACTTTTGTGTCTCGTTCCTGGTAGTCAGCTGATTAAAATCCGAAATCAGCTCCACTTTGAGTAGCTACACCATAACTTACTGGAAAATTTTTTCAAATATGAATGAATATTCCAAAAAAGTAGTTCATAAGCTCTGAAGTAAGAAAATACTAAATAGAAAAGGACTCATCGTAAAAGATTCGAGGAAACTAGAATTTCATAAACCTTTTCTATGAAAAGGCATAAGTGAATAAATAGGAAAATACTAACTTTTTATTATTCTTAAAAGGAAATAATGATTGAAACAGATAAAAATTGCTTATGGTATTGACAATTGTCTTCGAAAGAGAAAAATATTACTCTGAATATTTATTGATTGTGCCATGGCCTAAAGAAATAACTTAGGAATTACGGTTCCGTAAAAAAAATCATCATACTGAGTAAAAAGATTTGATCAAATAATTCATGAGTGTCTCTACATAATGGCGATGTTCTTCACAGGAATAGAGTTCGCAATGCCATTAAGAAATAATAGCCATTTACCGTGTGGCACGTCAGACTCAAGTGTTGAAGAAGTGGAGTTCTTCGCTCATGACGTTGCTACTGTTTCATGTAAAAAAAATCAGTTTGATGAAGAAGATGAAACCGAAGAGAACTGGTTGCAGAGTCTTGGAGTGGAAGAATCAGAAATCCGGAAGATACATAATTTACAGGTACTAATGTTGATAGTAATTCTGGTCTGTGGTACATTTAAAAACAATAATTTATTGTGATGATTATTCTCATAATAATTAAAATGATTGTGTGTGATATCCATGAAACCGCGAGAGTGGCGATGACAATTTATATTTAGAAGAGGTTCTTCCCACAATCCTCCCTCGAGGAATATCTAGGAAGCTGGGTTTGCAGAGATAACGGGTTTGGAGATTCATTCGCGGGTCGGACGATAACTGATTTGAATCTTCTCGGAATCCGATAATAAGTGCTTAGTCGTGGTTGAGGTAGACAAAAGGTAATTTTGCCTAATATTAGTTGGAGTGTTTTTGGTAATCGGAGGCAAGTAGATTAGATAAACATTTATTCTTCAGCCAATTGGCCTTGAAAAATTGACTGGCTTACATCACCATGTTTCAAAAACATTTTTTTTTTCACATCGCATACTCAAATCTAACATCTACCACACTTCATACAATAACATCCATCCATCCCTTAACACTGAAAACTCGCTCGCACTCATTGTCCTGCCTTCCTCGCTTCGCCTCGCATGCCTTTCCCTACATTTTGGCAGCCTCGCGTTGTCGAACTCTTACCTATTTCTTATATACTTTGGATTATTTGCTGTTACTTATCTACTATTCACATAATTTACAACTACCCTATTTCTACTCCCCCTTCTCATTACACATCTATTTTTCTCCATTCCTCCTCATTTCTTCTCTTCCTCTCCTTCTTACCAACACCCCCTTCGCCCCTTTCTCCCGTCTTTCATGCAATATTATTTGCATGCTACTTCAACTTCTTTCCACTTCCTCGCATTCCCCCAACCAGTTTTCCATCTTTGCATATATCTTTCCATACAATTTGATCGTCTCTTCCCCTTCGAAAGCCAGAACCTATTAGAGCCCTCCATGTTTCCACATCTCATCCTCGATATTATCTTTTCCTCTCCTTCTGCGTGACTTCTTCTTACTTCATCCTCATGCAGACTATTTTTCGAAAATACCTTTCTCTCTCATCCTCCATCTTTCCATCTCTCCAATGTAACTAGGTGTACTAGTGTCCATCTGATGTACTCTTCCACGTACCTTATTTACCCCCTTGCTTGCCTTCCTCCTCCACACCTCTACTCCATACAGAAGCTCGATCATTACAAGGGAGTCAAACAGATTCATCCTCTCTTCAATATCACCTGCAAACAACCTCTTTCCCAATTGCCAGATCTGCTTCTCCACAACATTGGCCTTATTTACTCTCCTTTAGATGACCATTCACCTCTCTATTCCTCCGAAGTAGGAAACCGAGGTACACAATTTCTCTCACCTCCTGCACCTTTAACCTCCTTCTCAACCTCTTCATCATCTCTTTCAATGCCACCTCACTCTTTCCCAGCAACTATGTCTTCTGCATACTTTATTCGCGATTTCTCTATCCACCATGTGCTGCAAAATATAACTATTGTCCAAAGTGCTCTTCTCCGCTCCAAATCTCGCCCGAGTCTCTGGCCTTTCCTTCGGACATCATTCCGAAGCCTCTTCGCAAATACCATTGCGTACACTTTGTACGCCATGTTCATCAATGTGATTCATCCATAATTCTCCTGCATATCTCTATCCTTCTTCTTATACAGTGGCACTATCAGCTCCTCTCCACTCTCCGGGATATCCCTCATGCCTCTATACCTTTTAGCTTGCCTTTCTCTCTCGTTCTTCTACTTCTCCCATCTCTCTACCGTTCGTCTGAGCGCTGAGATGATTCTTTGAAAAACTCACTCCATTCCTCACATTGGATCTTCTCACTTACCCCTCCCTACGCTTTTGATACCTATTTATAGTCTTCCACGCCTCCCCCTCGGTCCTAACTTTTCTTAATCCCTCTTCCAGATCCTTTTCTCTCCCTTTCTCTTTCCTTTTACACGTCAAACTGAACTCCTTCCTCATCTCCACGCTCTCTTTCTTCTTGGTTCACTCATTCCATTCCTTGTACTGCTTCTCACCTTTCTGTTCAACTTTTTACATTCCCTATCCGATCACGGTTCCACCTTTTCCTTGTTCTTTTTTCTGAACTTTTTCTTTCGAACATACCCTGTCACCTTCACTTTTAGATTCCCCATATCTCTTCCACTGACTCCCCTTCGAAACTTATTTCTTCTAACTGCTCCTGGTATTTCTCTATAGCCTCCCCCGTCCATATCTCTCTCTCCCTCATCAGAACTTCCTCTCCTTGCCTTCTGCCGCCTTTCCTCTTATCCACAAGATTAGAGGCTGATGGTGTGATTTCACCCTCCCTTTTTCTGCGAATCTCTTCTCCTCCCACCCATGCATATTCATGACCACATAATCTATTACCGATGCTCCCACCTTACTCACATACGTGTACTCTTCCTCTTCGTCCCCTGTAATTGAACGATTCGCGACCGCCCACCCTCTATCCACCATCTAGTCTCTCGAAATCTCTTTCTCCTTATTCATAACCGAGTTCTTCGATCTCCTTTCAGAACTTTCCTCATCCCTGTGGAGACCTCTTCCCTCCCCATTCTCACATCCCCCCCCCCTCCCCAACTACCATTTCCTTTCTCTCGCTCATAACATCCTCTACCTATTCTTCGATCCTTTCTACCCCCTCCCTATTGTACACAGTCAAAAACTCTTACGTCAACTCTCCTATCTTTACGGTACTCATTCTCTCACCTTGCCCGTCACCTCCACCGCCCTACCTCTCTTCTTTAATCCCACTGCCTTTCGGGGCCTTCAGCTGAATCTCCTCGGTTGCCTTGGTTCTATTTTACGCCACTACTTGACCTCCACCCACGTTTCTACCAGCCCAACCACACCAAATCCCTTCACAAGCCTCCAGAAATCCTCTTCTTTCTTTTTCACCTCTGCTACATCCCAAAATAGCATCTCCACTCCTCCGCCCAGCTGCCCCCCCCCCTCACTTTCTGCGAAACAAGTCCCCCTGCACTTCTTTCAGCTTCTCTTTCTCCTCATTTCAAACCCACATTAGGTACTCAATTTTTATTTTCTTACAGCCTACCTTTACCGTCCTTCCTTCTCTCCTCTCTTCTAGCTCTGTCATTCAGCATTATCTGAATTCCCCTCTCCTTTCGTGTCAGGTCATGATCAATGTAAACTTCCTTATATTTTATGCGGCTTTTGCTATGCTTTTGCTATAACTTACCTAGCCTCTATCTCCTCAAAACTTTTGTCTGCCCTTCCCTTCAACACCCTCATATCCTCTTTCATCTGTTTCATCTCATCTTCTTTTTCCTTCTTTGCTGACACTGACACTGTTTCTAACCCTTCTACTTTTTCCCTCATATCATTCATCTCTTTTTCCCATTTCTCTTCCCTAATCCTCGCATGCTCCTTCATAGCCCTTATTTCCTGCTTCAGCCTCCTGATTTCAGGTATCAAGATCCCAGGGTGTGCTGAAAGACCCCCTTCCACCTAACCCACTCCAAACTTTCCCGCTCGGTGGCTAGTTGCACGTCCTTTGGTTAATGAGTATTTTCTATCCTACTGCACCCGACAGTTCTCTTTGTTTTTAGTTCCCGCCCTTATGCCCTTTCCTCCTACTTTACTCAACTCTATTTTTTGTCCTCCATTCCCTTAATTCCACTCCAAAAAACCCTTGCAGACACTCTTTTATTTCCCTAACCATACTTTAAACCCGCTTGCTCTCCTTATCCGCTCAAAGTCTCAAATACTAATCTGCCTACTTTTTTGACAACCTAACCTTTTTTCCTTTTGACCTTAACCCCGCCTCTTCTACCCATTAAAAGCTACTTTATATTTTTTCCAGTCACATCCCGCACCCTGTCTTATCTCCTGAACTTCCACCTTCACACTCCACTCATACGTTCCAAACAAATTCCGTGAAACTCTTTCAATACCTAGCAGCCAACACACCATACTACCACCGCCAGCATGCAAGTTGAAATCCATAGCAATACAGTTAAAGACTTAACATCTATTCGTCCAATGTAATTTCCTTTCATATCTTGAATTATAGTATCACGAAGTATAGATGTAGTGTATCTTGGTAACAAATGACTTGTTGATAGAAGTTCTGTTGTACAATAATTTTAATTTTTTTCGATTGATATGTCATGTTCAATGTTTAGTCGATCATTCTGATGTCTTTCACGATACCTTCGCTGTCGATCGGCATTGTTTTCACGGGTAATTAATTTGAATTCTTTGTTTTCTTTTTCCGTTCCTTGAATCTTTCGTTTAGACATATTTATTGTTTAATTCATTAATATAGTATAAGTTAATATAGATTTATTCGGAAGAACGTTTTCGAACTGTAAAAAAAGATGAAAAGAATTACCAATTGTTTACATATATGAACTTTTTTCATGTTATTATTAATTACAATGATACCTCTTTTCATAATCTGTATCTGTATCTAGATCTAGATCTGTATCTAACTGTATCCTTACCTACATTCTTTATCTTTATTCTTATGTATCTTTACCTATATTTATAATTTCTATATCTGATCTGTATCTGATCATTACTCATAGATAAAAGCATGCAGTGCCTAATTTTATGCCACGGTTTCACGAGTTGGAAAAAAGACAATAATTAATACATATCATTTAAAGATTTTATTTACAGCTTTTTTCTTTCGAATTCAAGGTTATGCTAATGTGCAAAAAGATGCTTACGAATTTTTTATACAATCAATGTTTGTTGAATTGAATATTTGATTTGCTAGGATTTCCGAATCATATGTACAATAATATGAAATCCACTGATAATTGTAGAAATAAACTACATAGGCGAATAGGAGAGCCGTTATCGTTAACCTCTATAAGTGTAAAATACATGGACGAAAGTGGAAATCATTGAATCAAACTGGATAAAAATTAATATAGAGTACCGCGGAATAAAACAGAATCATGTAGGCTGAATTTTATTTCTAAACTTTCAGCAAGAGAAATTGGTAAAAAAAAGAAAAAAAAAGAATGGATACAGAAAGACTGAACCATGTTCCAAAGCTAATTATTCCTTCGTCTTGAAAATCACCAACAGGAAAAAGAAGGGTTTTCGATATATTCTAACCTAAGAGGGTCAAAAACACGTTATCTTGATGTAGTCGAGGCCTCGTAACATCGCGGAAGAATTTATCTTCCCATAACTGACATTGGCATCGTAAAAAAATACTCTTCACCTGCAAAATGCAAACTCTAACTTTTTGATACGATTTTTTTCGGCCGGGATGTGGCGAATCCAAATATGAAAAATGTCACTTTTCACGGATATCATTTTTCCTAAAAAATATTTGCCCAGGAAATAAAAGTAGCAAAACCATGTCTAGTACAGCTTGTTGTATATTGATATAAGCCCAGACACCCACAATCCGATTTCAAATACCCCCGAGCCCTGTAACCTTCGAGTCTTTAACCCTAGCCCCGCACAATCCGATCACCTTAACCCTCGAGCCCGTTAACCTGCTATGCAATAACCCCAGACCCCCACAACCCAATTTCCTTAATCCTCTAGACCAGTAACCCGCGAGTCTATAACCCGATTTTTTTAGCCCCCGAGCCCTGTAAACTGCGAGTCTATTACCTCAGATCCACACAAGCCAATTTCCTTAACCCTTTAGACCAGTAACCTGCGAGTCTATAGCTCTCGACGACCATAACTCAATTTTCTCAATCGTTGAGTATTGATTCTTCGAGCGTATAAATCTACGTCGATTTTGTGTGAAATCGTTTCCTTTTTATTTCAACGGATTGCTGAAGAGATTCACGTTTATGACTAGTCAGGTCGTTGTCCTCCCTCTTCAGAGACCAGCAATAGTCTGCCATCATCCTCTCATTCCATCTTTCAGTCTCGAAGCACAAAGGTCAGCCCTGAGGAAAATGGATTGTGGAGGTCTGGGGTTATTGCATAGCAGGTTACTGGGTTCGATGGTTGAGGAAATTGTGTTTTGGGGGCCTGAGGTTATTTCATAGCAGGTCACTGGGCTCGAGGGTTAGGGAAATTGGGCTTTGGAGGTCTGGGGTTATTGCATAGCAGCTTACTGGGCTCGAGGGTTAAGGAAATTGGGCTTTGGGGTCTGGGGAAATTGCATAGCAGCTTATTGGGCTTGAGGGTTAAGGAAACTGGGCTGTGGGGGTCTGGTGTTATTGCACAACAGGTAACTTGGTTCGATGGTTAAGGAAATTGGGTGGTGGGGGTCTAGGGTTATTTCGTAGCAGGTTACTGGGCTCAAAGTCTAAGGAAATCGGGCTTTGGAGGGTCTGGGGTTATTGCATAGCAGGTTACTGGGCTCGCTCGAGGGTTAAGGCCTCCCCCGTCCATATCTCTCTCTCCCTCATCAGAACTTCCTCTCCTTGCCTTCTGCCGCCTTTCCTCTTATCCACAAGATTAGAGGCTGATGGTGTGATTTCACCCTCCCTTTTTCTGCGAATCTCTTCTCCTCCCACCCATGCATATTCATGACCACATAATCTATTACCGATGCTCCCACCTTACTCACATACGTGTACTCTTCCTCTTCGTCCCCTGTAATTGAACGATTCGCGACCGCCCACCCTCTATCCACCATCTAGTCTCTCGAAATCTCTTTCTCCTTATTCATAACCGAGTTCTTCGATCTCCTTTCAGAACTTTCCTCATCCCTGTGGAGACCTCTTCCCTCCCCATTCTCACATCCCCCCCCCCTCCCCAACTACCATTTCCTTTCTCTCGCTCATAACATCCTCTACCTATTCTTCGATCCTTTCTACCCCCTCCCTATTGTACACAGTCAAAAACTCTTACGTCAACTCTCCTATCTTTACGGTACTCATTCTCTCACCTTGCCCGTCACCTCCACCGCCCTACCTCTCTTCTTTAATCCCACTGCCTTTCGGGGCCTTCAGCTGAATCTCCTCGGTTGCCTTGGTTCTATTTTACGCCACTACTTGACCTCCACCCACGTTTCTACCAGCCCAACCACACCAAATCCCTTCACAAGCCTCCAGAAATCCTCTTCTTTCTTTTTCACCTCTGCTACATCCCAAAATAGCATCTCCACTCCTCCGCCCAGCTGCCCCCCCCCCTCACTTTCTGCGAAACAAGTCCCCCTGCACTTCTTTCAGCTTCTCTTTCTCCTCATTTCAAACCCACATTAGGTACTCAATTTTTATTTTCTTACAGCCTACCTTTACCGTCCTTCCTTCTCTCCTCTCTTCTAGCTCTGTCATTCAGCATTATCTGAATTCCCCTCTCCTTTCGTGTCAGGTCATGATCAATGTAAACTTCCTTATATTTTATGCGGCTTTTGCTATGCTTTTGCTATAACTTACCTAGCCTCTATCTCCTCAAAACTTTTGTCTGCCCTTCCCTTCAACACCCTCATATCCTCTTTCATCTGTTTCATCTCATCTTCTTTTTCCTTCTTTGCTGACACTGACACTGTTTCTAACCCTTCTACTTTTTCCCTCATATCATTCATCTCTTTTTCCCATTTCTCTTCCCTAATCCTCGCATGCTCCTTCATAGCCCTTATTTCCTGCTTCAGCCTCCTGATTTCAGGTATCAAGATCCCAGGGTGTGCTGAAAGACCCCCTTCCACCTAACCCACTCCAAACTTTCCCGCTCGGTGGCTAGTTGCACGTCCTTTGGTTAATGAGTATTTTCTATCCTACTGCACCCGACAGTTCTCTTTGTTTTTAGTTCCCGCCCTTATGCCCTTTCCTCCTACTTTACTCAACTCTATTTTTTGTCCTCCATTCCCTTAATTCCACTCCAAAAAACCCTTGCAGACACTCTTTTATTTCCCTAACCATACTTTAAACCCGCTTGCTCTCCTTATCCGCTCAAAGTCTCAAATACTAATCTGCCTACTTTTTTGACAACCTAACCTTTTTTCCTTTTGACCTTAACCCCGCCTCTTCTACCCATTAAAAGCTACTTTATATTTTTTCCAGTCACATCCCGCACCCTGTCTTATCTCCTGAACTTCCACCTTCACACTCCACTCATACGTTCCAAACAAATTCCGTGAAACTCTTTCAATACCTAGCAGCCAACACACCATACTACCACCGCCAGCATGCAAGTTGAAATCCATAGCAATACAGTTAAAGACTTAACATCTATTCGTCCAATGTAATTTCCTTTCATATCTTGAATTATAGTATCACGAAGTATAGATGTAGTGTATCTTGGTAACAAATGACTTGTTGATAGAAGTTCTGTTGTACAATAATTTTAATTTTTTTCGATTGATATGTCATGTTCAATGTTTAGTCGATCATTCTGATGTCTTTCACGATACCTTCGCTGTCGATCGGCATTGTTTTCACGGGTAATTAATTTGAATTCTTTGTTTTCTTTTTCCGTTCCTTGAATCTTTCGTTTAGACATATTTATTGTTTAATTCATTAATATAGTATAAGTTAATATAGATTTATTCGGAAGAACGTTTTCGAACTGTAAAAAAAGATGAAAAGAATTACCAATTGTTTACATATATGAACTTTTTTCATGTTATTATTAATTACAATGATACCTCTTTTCATAATCTGTATCTGTATCTAGATCTAGATCTGTATCTAACTGTATCCTTACCTACATTCTTTATCTTTATTCTTATGTATCTTTACCTATATTTATAATTTCTATATCTGATCTGTATCTGATCATTACTCATAGATAAAAGCATGCAGTGCCTAATTTTATGCCACGGTTTCACGAGTTGGAAAAAAGACAATAATTAATACATATCATTTAAAGATTTTATTTACAGCTTTTTTCTTTCGAATTCAAGGTTATGCTAATGTGCAAAAAGATGCTTACGAATTTTTTATACAATCAATGTTTGTTGAATTGAATATTTGATTTGCTAGGATTTCCGAATCATATGTACAATAATATGAAATCCACTGATAATTGTAGAAATAAACTACATAGGCGAATAGGAGAGCCGTTATCGTTAACCTCTATAAGTGTAAAATACATGGACGAAAGTGGAAATCATTGAATCAAACTGGATAAAAATTAATATAGAGTACCGCGGAATAAAACAGAATCATGTAGGCTGAATTTTATTTCTAAACTTTCAGCAAGAGAAATTGGTAAAAAAAAGAAAAAAAAAGAATGGATACAGAAAGACTGAACCATGTTCCAAAGCTAATTATTCCTTCGTCTTGAAAATCACCAACAGGAAAAAGAAGGGTTTTCGATATATTCTAACCTAAGAGGGTCAAAAACACGTTATCTTGATGTAGTCGAGGCCTCGTAACATCGCGGAAGAATTTATCTTCCCATAACTGACATTGGCATCGTAAAAAAATACTCTTCACCTGCAAAATGCAAACTCTAACTTTTTGATACGATTTTTTTCGGCCGGGATGTGGCGAATCCAAATATGAAAAATGTCACTTTTCACGGATATCATTTTTCCTAAAAAATATTTGCCCAGGAAATAAAAGTAGCAAAACCATGTCTAGTACAGCTTGTTGTATATTGATATAAGCCCAGACACCCACAATCCGATTTCAAATACCCCCGAGCCCTGTAACCTTCGAGTCTTTAACCCTAGCCCCGCACAATCCGATCACCTTAACCCTCGAGCCCGTTAACCTGCTATGCAATAACCCCAGACCCCCACAACCCAATTTCCTTAATCCTCTAGACCAGTAACCCGCGAGTCTATAACCCGATTTTTTTAGCCCCCGAGCCCTGTAAACTGCGAGTCTATTACCTCAGATCCACACAAGCCAATTTCCTTAACCCTTTAGACCAGTAACCTGCGAGTCTATAGCTCTCGACGACCATAACTCAATTTTCTCAATCGTTGAGTATTGATTCTTCGAGCGTATAAATCTACGTCGATTTTGTGTGAAATCGTTTCCTTTTTATTTCAACGGATTGCTGAAGAGATTCACGTTTATGACTAGTCAGGTCGTTGTCCTCCCTCTTCAGAGACCAGCAATAGTCTGCCATCATCCTCTCATTCCATCTTTCAGTCTCGAAGCACAAAGGTCAGCCCTGAGGAAAATGGATTGTGGAGGTCTGGGGTTATTGCATAGCAGGTTACTGGGTTCGATGGTTGAGGAAATTGTGTTTTGGGGGCCTGAGGTTATTTCATAGCAGGTCACTGGGCTCGAGGGTTAGGGAAATTGGGCTTTGGAGGTCTGGGGTTATTGCATAGCAGCTTACTGGGCTCGAGGGTTAAGGAAATTGGGCTTTGGGGTCTGGGGAAATTGCATAGCAGCTTATTGGGCTTGAGGGTTAAGGAAACTGGGCTGTGGGGGTCTGGTGTTATTGCACAACAGGTAACTTGGTTCGATGGTTAAGGAAATTGGGTGGTGGGGGTCTAGGGTTATTTCGTAGCAGGTTACTGGGCTCAAAGTCTAAGGAAATCGGGCTTTGGAGGGTCTGGGGTTATTGCATAGCAGGTTACTGGGCTCGCTCGAGGGTTAAGGCCATCGGATTGTGGGAGTCATGGGGTTATATCAACATAAAACAAGCTGTAATAACATGGTTTTGCTACCTTTATTTCCTGGGCAAATATTTTTGTAGCAAGAATGATATTCGTGAAAAGTGAAATTTTTTATATTTGCATCCGCCACATCTCGGCCAGAAAAAACCGTATCGAAAGATTAGAGTTTGCATTTTGAGGGTTTAAGAGCAGTTTTTTACGATACCATCCTCAGTTATGGGAAGGAAAATGCTTTCGCGATGTTAAAAGACCTCGGATACATCAAAATAACGTGTTTTTGCCCCTTTTAGGTTAGAACATCTCGAAAATTGAGGTGTGATTTCTGGTTCTGAGAATTGTTTTCGTGTGTTATTGATCAATTTCAGGTAAAATTGAGAAGAATATATATTGATGTGATCTGTTGAAATATGTTAATTAAAAATTGTGTCAACTTTCGGGACCATTTCTTACACATATTTTATCAACTGAATACAAGGAACTAAATAAACTCAAAATATCAACACTATTTCGTAATACAGAACATCTCTGTGAGGAATGCCTACCGATCCAATGAGAAGTAGATTGATATATTGGGAATAATCTATGTTTTGTGCAACAAGAAATGCGACAAGTGCGGCGCTCGCTATGAAAATAGGAATGCATTTTTTTTGGAGATATCTTTTTCTTATGATGGCATTTAAGACAGATGTGAAAATCTTGCATTCAAAAAAAAAAAGAAGAAAAACCTTCACTTTTAAACTTAAAAAATCTAAAAATATTCATTTATCTTTATTCAACCTTTATCAACATGTATCTTTGAGACGAAACTAACATATTTCAATTATAAGGTTCACATTAATTGTATACCGTATTGAAAATTGCTTACCATAGTAAGAAATTGGTGACGGTTTCAACGTTTTTCGTTCCAGACATAAGTGACACCTCCTTTTCAAAACAACCAACAATTATTATGAAATTTTCGGCAAAGAAAATGCACCGAGCTGACGGCGAATTAAAACCTAAAAGTATTACACTTTCAATTGATGACGCGTTTTCTTGATTGGCCAAATGCAGTTGTTGGCAGGTAGTATGTCGTTAATCTGTGAGGACAAGGATAATTCAAAAATCTCTCTGCTGTACAAAATCGCGAATATGTTTTGTATTGTATCTTATCCATTCTCTTTCCTTTTACAGGTTCGAGAGCTCCGTTCCTTTTACAATAGGTTACATATGTGCCTTAAATGAACTATTTTACCTCAAGTATAACGCCTAAAAACTACTTCCTCGGTTAATCGCTATTATTTGGATACTGAGATCGCATAATCGAGCTTCCAGGGCTTCCGTTCCCTTTTACCATTCCTAAATTTCATCGATTCCTCGACTTTTTACTTTATTTCTCTAACGTCGTTCCATCCGGGCAAACCCTTGGCTTTTTCTTCCCTCAGTGCTTCTAGTCTCCTCATCCATTCTACGCCCTGACCACTTTCATCCAATATTCCTCTCACATAACCACTTACACTTCTGCCTTCCTCTAACTTTCCAGTACACATTTCTAACACATGTTCCTACGACTCCACTTCATAACCACATATTCTAAACAATTTCTCTCGTTCGTCTATTCAGTATCTACACGCTTTTATTCCCTCTCCCATTCTGAACCGTAGCATTTCATTCTACTTACCCTCCTTTCGAAACTTTGTCAGATATTCTGGTTTCCCCACCAAAAAACCATTTTATGCCATCTGAAGTGGTGGATGGAGGCTCTGAATACACGTGTGTGTTTGTGTGTGTGTGTGTGGGTGGGTGGATGGGTTATATGGCGCAGTTACCGGCAGCGTACCGATTTTAGATGAAGCATCATGTAAATGTAAAAGTATTTATTTTGAAAATATCTAAGAGCTATCACTTTTGATCATCCCAAAAAGATGTAGTAGTTATTTATTTGATAAAATTTAAAGGAAATCCGTTTATTAATATATTTGTGGGAATGAAGCATTCTGCAGGGAAGTAGGGAGTGAGGTAAGAGGACGACGTGGTCGAGGGCCCACGTGGTCGAGTAGCTATCATCGACAGAGTCTCATCTCAGGAGGCCAGGATCCAGGCCCTCGAAGAAGAATTGCGCAGAGAGACGCAGTTCCGGGAGCTCTGAGAATAGCCTTGAGTGCTACGAGCTGGCAGAACTGAGATATCACTGCCACGACGATGCGAAGAGGAGCCGTCCAAGGAGGCCGTGGGGGCAGCTCGGTTCACCCGAAACGACTCAGGACTTTTGTTCATGGACGAAATCGGTCAAGTGCACGAGTTCACCGGAGAAGATAACACATTCCTGGTAGCCACTTGTATCAGCAGGGTTGACGAGACCGCAGAGACATTCAGCTGAAGCTCAGCCAAGACCCGCTTGGCAGCACCGACGGCGCTCAAGGGGTTGGCAGGGGTCTGGTTCCGAACGCAACCAGCTTCGCTCACCTAAACGAGGCTCAAGGATGATGTTGTCCAGGAATTCGGATCCAGAACCGTTGGAGTCCAGATGGTCGAAAGACTGAGCAAGAAACGTCCAAAGCAGGGTGAATCAGCTTAGGCGTGCTCGCTACGCATGCTGCAACTAGGCCGTCTAGCAGGAATCCCCGACGAATGGATCATAGGTTACTTCGCGCAGGGGCTGCCCGTCGACGTAGCTATAAAAATAGCCTTGTTTTACTGCAAGAGTTGAGACAAGCTGCGAGAGCATCTATCAACCTATGAGACACTCCGACAACAATCCGTCGCCGCAGCATAGTGATGCGTACGGTGAGAGCCCAGACCTAACGGTCAAGGGATGACGTCTGCTACACTTGCAACAAACATGGTCACTGGAGCCGCAACTGCCCACAAAGCGTAAAAACCTGCTACAACGGCAACAGTGCGGGTCACCTCAGCCGCGAGTCCGACATGATCAGGGGCGTGAGGGTTAGAGCGCTAATCGACAACGGAGCGACCCTAAACGTCCTGCGAGAGGTATTGTGGCACAGAATATAGAACGGGAGTTAAGGGTGTGAGCTGAACGCACATGTGGGTACCCTGCGAGGCTTTGGAGGCGGTCAGCCCGTTTACCCACTGAAAGAGGTGTTACTGAACACCGTTATTCAGAGAGTAGAGTACCAGCTAGACTTCGTCGTGGTTCCCATCAGAGCAACGATAAACAGGGCCATCATGGGAGTCCCGCTACGAGACCAGACGGGAATCACCCTGAGAAGGACGAGCTCCAATATGGCACCCCATTGTGGTCTGGTCGAGCAGATGGAGAGGTGTTTTGCGCCTTTGATTTGGAAGATAGATATATATTCACCTACGTGTGGAGGCCGAAAGTCGTATATTCACATTCTTTGTGACCCAGACTGGGCAATACGAGTTCACCGTTGTCCCATTTGGGATTTCAACGGCTCCAGTAGTTTTCACAAGATTCCTGCGGCACGTCTTTTGTGACCTCCTCAAGCAGGGGATCCCTGCGCTCTACCAAGACGGTGGAATGGTCCTGGGACGATCATTTCCTGAGCGTCTCGACCACCTGCGGCTGGTTTTGGGAATAGTTTCATGGACGGGGAGCTATATCTCCGTTACCAGACATGATAGAGGCAATGGTGCGGTCCAAGCTCAGGACCTCTCGTTATGCAGACAAGTGCTCTCATAACTAAGCTACGGAACGGTCCATCGATCCTCATCTCACAGAAAGTACATGCTTTCTAACGATACATTCATATATATTTATACATAATCACAGAATTCTATTCTAAGATTCTTATGTTGGTTACCTTGATCAGCTATATCAGAAGACTGTGTTTGCCATACGCAAACCAAGAAATCTACTGCACCGACCGATTCAACTAATCAAATCCTCGAAACATATTCTTACGTTATGAATGTATTGATTCATCTTGAATCTATAAACGAATAGATTATAGATTTTGAATATTCATTCTTGTTCCAGTCTGTTCCGTTCATTCTTAGTACAAAAAATTCTCAGACTTCGTTGAAAAAAAAATAATTAATTACTGACCCGCTCAGTGTGTCCAATCAGTATAATCATTTCTGTTATCAACTTGATAGGTGAATAGGTGCTGAGGTGAATCGAAAAACAACTTCAATACTCTTTTAGAACCATGCGGTACTTAAAATCAGTTTCGTTGCATAGATGTATACGTATCACTTCTTATTAATAGGTTTCTCTAAACTTACTGAGTTTGGTTAGAGGAATGATTATTTCAAAATCAAATTTTTTCTATAGAATTATGGTATTGATAATTGTTTTGCTGAAAAAGAAAGCGATCGAACATTGTAATTCATCACTGAATGAATTATGCTAAAAAAATTAGAAGAAATGAATGAGAAACTGGGATCACAGTGACGGATAAAAGTTAGCAAAAGTGTCTATTGTCTGATTTTTACGTATTTTGAAACATATTCCGATAAGTTTCAATAAGAGTGTGAAAAAGTCTGAGAACGAGTTGAGCCATCCATAATATACAATCGATAAAATTATACATTTTTTGGATTTGTTTTTGTTCCTAACTGTCTGTCCCATTCATCCTTAGTACAAAAAATTCTTTTATTTTGGGAAAAAAAATTAATAATTGACCTGCTCAGCGTGACCAAACACAATAGTACATGAGGTAATGAAAACACGATTTCAATGTTTTTTCACAAACGTGCAGTACTTCAAAATCAGTTTCATTGCATAAATGTTAGAAGAATGATGGCAAGCTTCTAAGTTAGTTTGGTGCCTCATTTTAATCTGATTTGTGGCGTTTCGTACAATCAAGACGCCTATAACTTAAACGTTAATCTTGTCACACAATTGCGCTTCTTCAAAATGTTGGTGTCATCCATATCCTTCGATCTTCAAAACTCCTCCAACGAAAAATAATTATTTAATTCTACATTTCTAGATCCATTTCAGAAAAGAATAAAATATTAAAAAGGATTGAAAATGATTTCTATTTATATCTTCTTGAGACAACAGGGAAAAACACATCCTTTATCCATTTCAACGCGCATTTTCACAGGAATACCCTTCTGTAGACGGCTGTTTCCTACATAATTGTAAATTTGTATGCAGAGGCGGTAGTTACCCTTAACAATGACGCCAGATCCGTAATAAGACTTAGGTGTTTCCATTTTTTGAATGCTTTTGATGTACCCCATGACTTCTGTAATGTGTAAATGAAAAAAGCTTTAGAAGAATCTGTCGAATACAATTCAACATTATCGCATATGATGTTGGACACAGAAATATTAAACAAAAAAAATAGAAATGCAGTAAATAAAACACCTGAGATTGAATCTACAGGATTTGATTCTTCCAATGTTCATGCGTTGATTTCCGAAATATGTAAAATGGAAATACAATCAGATTATGACAAATCTAAAAAACGAAAAATAAGTGTAAAGTAATAAATTTCAACAAAAAAAATTTGAATCTAAAATACAAAAATAATACTCACATTTCTCAGTTGAATTTCACCTGCATATTCTTTTCCTTCAATATCCGAAATAAGTACTCTCATGCGATTTTCACCACCATTGTTTATTACAAACGAAAACAATGAGCTTGGCACCGTCAATGGCCCAACGGGGCCTGTCACCTCTATTTAAATAACAGTCACTTGATAGTGTTGAATCAAAAATATTATTTCAATATTGAATTCCCCCATTTCTTCAATGGAGCCAAAAAAAAAACATTTTTATTCTAAATACTTTTTGCTTGAAACGGGAACTTTCCCTCCCGAAAAAGATATGTAATTGTTGAAAGAATAACATAAGAAAAATGTGTACCCAAAAATGTTGTATGTTGAATACCTTATTTTTGAAAGAATAACCTAGCTCGATGATGAACTCGCCTCGCGTTAGGCGCTCGGTCTTCGTACTTCCCTACATTTGTATACTGAGCTTTTGGAACTCGATAGCGAAATGTCGACTGCTTTAATTTGATGATTGTTATTTCTCTTTTGTTAAAGCTTCTCAAGCTTTAACGAATACATTCTCATCTCGTTCAAAATCTGTCCGAAACGATAGAGAAGTTTTGTTGCCCAATTTTTTTCATATGTTCCTGTACTTTTTCTAGAAATATAATTGTTTGATGATTTTTTTTTATTTTATACGATCGGGACAAGAACAACGAGCCCAATCGGAAAACTTAAAACGAATTTATGGATCTTTTTCAGGTGAACTACCTTTCTGTATCAATCTTCTGTCTTAGCCTTCGTCATTTGTTCAAAAATTCTATTATTTCATCTTTATGGTCATTTTCCCTGATTGAAATGAAAACTTCATATCCTGTTCAAAAAAATTGTAAGACATTTGAAGATATTTTCCTCGTAAAGAACTTGTGTCTATTTGTTCTTTCCTAAGCTCGTGCCGATTGTCCAAAAATTCAATTTTTTTTTTAATATGATTTTTCATGAATGAAGCAAATTAACCAAAAAAATGAACCTTTCTATTTTTAATCTTTTTTGGTGCAACCAAAATATGATTTCTCGATTTTTTGAGAAAATTCAAAAAGTTTTAAAGACCATCTTGCAGGGGACCCAGAAAGAAAAATTTTTTTCTCTCATACCTTTTTTCATATCTTCCGTTGTTTGGCTAAAAATACTCACTTTTATTTATATTTTCGAGTTTTGAAAATGCCAGAACTCTAACAATTTTATTTATATCAAAAAACAGCATAGAGATAAATTGCTCCACTTATTACTCACTATAGGAAGCTGCACTTACAATTTTCGAGTCTTGAAAAAAAATGGTCTCAAAAATTTTCAAAATGCTCTGACTTTTTGAATTTTTTTTCCAAAATAGTTGGCTAACGAACTTCTCCTTCAATTCTTGACACTGAAAGAGTGTACCCAAGGCCGATCAAGTAGATTGGTTTTTTCGAAAGTTATTCACTAATAGACAGACATCCGTAAAAACCTGTAGCAAAGGTTTTCTTGTAGGACTGGACCATAGAGGTAGATTCAGAAGCGCCACCGAAACAGGAACTTAACGATGTAAACATTTTCTTATCTGGACGGACCGCTTACTCCAAAAAATAACAACTATGAAACCATAATTAACGAAATTTGTTAAACATCAATATAACTTACGTATCATGTGACTGAGAAACCGTAGAAGGATGAATAATTCACGATATGCGATTCAAATAAGCGCGCGTTCTCCGAACGGCAAGTATCCATTATCGAAAATCACAATCGATATCTGTGTGACGAATCAGGAAAGCAGAATAGGCGTTACGATATTTCTACTTCGACTCCATCATCTTCCCAAAATAGGATAGTCTGCAACGAGAAGACTCACCGGCTGATTCACTATACAAAAAAAACTTCTGGTTATGACAGAGCTTCCTCGGAGTCTAGGCAACTCTCTGGAGGTTACGTGGATCCTGGGTTGGACTTCTAACGTGATTCTCGATAACGACATATACTATTTACTTTGTTCATTGAGAAATCAATTTAGTGTATGATTGTTAACCATGAAAAATATTGAAAACATGCAGTCAGACACATATTGTTCAATGAGCATGAACATAAAGTGCATGTCGGGACCTAAGATTCTATTATATTTATTCTAAGCAACGGTTAAGAATGCGTTTTAGTCGCCAAGGTTTCAGACTTAAGAAAAGGCGAGTTTGCGAAGCTCCTGCGGAAAGTGTGGGTTGAAAAATTCTTACCAGTATTCTCCACTGGATGTGATAGGTGGAGGCTGTTGAAAAATGGAAGATTCAAAATTCGCATACGCAGGACGAGTGGCCAAGAGATAATGAAAATCATCTCTTTCTTCAAGATTGTGTGTATCAGGCTGGTTAAGTTAGTTTAAAATCCATGATACGAATAAAACTTGCAAATCAACCGGGGATCGTCAGCTGAGCAATTGTGCTACTGACCTGAAATCGCACACGGAAAGATAGAAGAGGTTGAATATCTGGTACTAAAAATTTCTCTGTAATTTTAAGGATCATGTATATTACTTTTCTGAAAGATCATGAAAGTTCGGATGTTAGATCTGTTGGGAGGAACTTCTATGGATTCTCGAATCCTGTTGGAACAGCTAACCAGATAATGGAACCAGTTCTCTGGTTCATGTTCATAAAATTTGGTGGGGATTGTATAATCCAGTAGAGGATGGAAATTTATTCCGTATACAGGTAATTTTCGAAAGCCTGTCAACGTTAGGACTTTAATGCTATTTACTGGGTTAAGCCATCAAACAAAAATTTCATACAGCCGTCCAAAATGCTTCAGCGTTGTTGGTAGTTGCAAGATTATTCATAAGACCACACTCAAAATTCATTATTATCAAGATCTTAACTTTTAGGTAAGCTTTCTTCATTAAAAAATGGAATTATCCTCAATAAAGGTAACAACCACTAGTGAATGGTTCAATAATGTGGTCCATTCCAGTCCTGTTGGAAGCAAAGAAATTGTACCCCTTCAAATAATTTATTATTGCTTTACTTCTGGAGCTGATTCCTTGATCTGAGTATAACAGAAAAGGAAAAACGGCTGAGTTCTCAGAGTAAAAATAATCACTTATACGATTTTCCTCTATAAAAATCAAAAGCTTCTCCCGAGGATATTGGAGTATTGGGACACACTTAGCGAAACAGGGCGATCACTTTATCCCCCCCCCCCCCCATTAACGGACAGACATCTCTAATGTGCTTGGCTGATAATAATATGTAAGTACATCTGAGAAAGTGCGAACAAGACAGCTTGGCAGACCTTCGTTTTTTCCAGGATTGTCTAGAAGTTTGGCTACAATGACGTTCTTAGCTCAAGCAATCCTTCGGAGCAAACATTTTCAAGGTAGATTACTTTTCAAATATAGAGGATTTACTAGGTTCAGCGAATTCTGCTTCGACAGGGTTTACAAGCTTCATCATTTTTTAAGCTATCATAGTTGCGGGAGCTTAAACGGTAAGTCCCAAAACTGTCAGGTGTATAAAGTTAGTCTTTTTTGTTAACAGCTTCTATTTCCGAGATTCGATTTAGATATACAATATCAGTGTCACAATGACCAGCAGATAAATATGGAGGATAGCTTCTGGATTGAAGCTACTTTCAAGAACTGATGTTATACGAATGGGCAGTAGGACTATTCACGACGACTGTCAGAGAAAGTACAAAAAAAACAGGTTAAAGTCACTTCAGGCTAGAAAAACCGCAGCGAACTTATCCCGGAGAGATCTCAATGCGAGAAAGGAGCGAATCAGAGCGTCGCTTCAGGGAGTCGTTTACGATTATTGATCTACTTTGCACGTGTCGTTTAAAACAAGAGGGTACGGAAATATTTACAGATTATTGATGGGAAATTATTATTCGGGAAAAACTTATTGTTTCATCGAAGATTTCTTTCATATTAGAGACAAAATTAACAATTTTAGTATTCCTTACAATCATGAGATAGTTACTCTAGATATTCACATCCACACGGGAAGAGGAAACCGTGATGGACTACATCCCAGCAGAAGGGAGAATGAGGAGGCTTTTTGGCCGGAATGGAAGTGAGCAAAGAGATAGGCTCTGTAAACTTTCCGGCGATACCGAGATTGAGAGGAGGTCATAGACATTTTAGAAGGAAGAAGGATGGATTAAAGGAGAGGAAGGATGGGCCGCTAGAGAGGAGAAAATTGATCGAATTTGGAGAAAAAATGAAGATTGAGAATATAGGAGGAACAGAAGGGGAAGGAGTAGACGAGATCATAGGAAAAATAAAGGGAATAATTGAGAAGATAAGGGAGGAAGTGATTCCAAGAAGGGAAGGGTGAACGATGAGAAAAGGATGGTGGGATAAGAAATGTAAGGAGGTTAAAGAGAAAATAAAGGAGAGCGTGGAAGAATAAAGGGAAGGAGAGATTTATAAAAAGGATTACAGTAGATGAAAACGGGAGAATGAGAGAATTTTAAATTGGGAAAGACAGAAGGAGAAGGGATGGAGGAGGCTGATAAAGCAATAAAGAAAGGAAAGGTATAGGATGTGATAAACAGGGAAAGAGTAAGAAAGAAGGGAGTGAACGAGAATATTGATGGATTGTAAGGGGAGGAAGAGCAAAGTAGTGGTTCGGGTAGTGTCGTGATTCTTACCGACTAAAACCCCTCCTCTCGTCCAAGCGACATAACACCGGAATCCGCGTGAGCATTACTTCAGTGTTAGTGCTGCCTCAGTGCCTAACTTAGCACAGTTCTCTGCCTTATTTTGCCTTAGTTTCTATGATATGTCGTATGGCGAAATATGCCGCTGTCCATCCTTCTTCAGATTCCAATAGGCTCGTCATCATGTTAGTGTCAGTGAAAAGTTTCCCCGTTGTCATTTGAAATTTTCTCCTTGCTTCGTCCCATTTCTTGCATGTGAACAGAGTAGGTTCGACGTCATCAATTTCATTGCAGTAGGGGCATCTATCTGTTATCGCTCTTCTACGTTTGAACAGGTACTGTCTGAAGCATCCATGTCCCGAGAGAGCCTGTGTCAAAAAGTAATCTGTTTCTCCATGCCTGCGTTCTATCCATGTCTGGATTTTGGAATTAGGTGCCATGTCCAGCGTCCGTGTATACCCCTCGTCCATTTTTCTTGCCATTTGGCCATGAGTTCTTCTCTTGCTTCGCTCCGCGGTCTTCCTTGGTATGTTTTTGGACCCTTTCTAGCTTTCGTCTAAGGTGCTTGGATTTCACTGCTTTGTGCCAGATTGGAACTGCATACAGCAACTGGGAGTGCACTACGTTCACCAGAACGCGTCTCTTTGATGGTCTTGGCCTCCCGACATTGGGCATGAGGCCAGTAAGTGCTGTCATTGTCTTTTCTGCATTTTCTACAATTCGCTCAAAATGCTCGGTGTTGTGTGAAGCCATACTCCAAGATGTTTGAGAGCCTTGCTCGTTCTTATGATGACACCCTGCATATTGAAATGAATTAGGCCTACTTTACGGTTTCTCGTCAGGATGAGAGCCTCCATTTTTCCGGTGCCAACTCCAGCAACCTGGTCCTCAACCATTCTGCTACAAGCAGTATTGCTGTATTTGCAGCGTTCATCAACGCTTCTTCGTTCTTCGCTACAACTACGAACGCCACGTCATCGGCGAAGCCTACAAGCTTGACTACGACAGGCATTTCTAGTTTCAGTAGGTCGTCGTACTGAACATTCCACAGTGTCGGACCCAAAACTGAGCTTTGCGGGACACCGCTGTTCACTTTTCTAGAGTTGCAGGTGCCTTCTGCGTCGATCATTATCTCGCGCTCAGAGAGGTAAGAGGCTATCAGGTTTATCAGGCTTTCGTTAATTCCTCTTTTCCTTAGAACATCGAGAATACTCTGCCAGGATACACTGTTGAAAGCGTTCCTCACGTCAATTGTTATTACTGCGCACAATCGTCGGCATTGCTTCGAAAACGCAGCTGCCTGCTCTGCGCTGGTCACCGCTTCTTTAATCGCATCGACTGTTAGCCGGCCCTCTCTAAATCCATACTGATTTACCGCTAGGTCTCCAGTCCTCAGAATTTCTCCTTTAAGCCTAATGAGTATAAGCTGTTCGAAAAGCTTCCCTTCGACGTCCAGGAGACATATGGGCCTGAAGGAACTAGGGTTCTCTATGGGTTTATTGCCTTTTCTTAGCAGCGCCAGCCTCGACATCTTCCAAGTCTTCGGAAATTCTCCTCTCTCGGCCAACCGGTTGTATGTCTTGGGAACATATTCCGGTTTGGAGAGTGCTAGAATTTTTAAAATCTCTGGTGGTCTGCAGCCTGGTCCTGATGCTTTGTTGTTCTTGAGCTTCTTGGACGCTGTCTGCAGTTCCTTG
>WSXT02180019.1:0-21329 GCA_011762715.2 Neuroterus valhalla | reverse complement strand
GCAAAAATGGGGGTTTCAATTTTGAAACAATTGTCCGAAAGAGTTGTTGGATTACACATAACAACAGTGTTTTTTTTAAATCCATTTTTCATAAATATTGAATGCTCGGACGTAAAAGCGCCTTTGAGAAAACTATCATTGACTGCTCAAGAACAAAAGTATTTATAGCTTGGGGTACCGGGATTACCAGGGAAGGATCTGAATATTTTTTTCCTGCAGAATGTGTGCGGTAAAAAATTAGTGCACAAAGTTGATGATGAGTAAGTCCTCAAAAAATGTGAAGCAGAAAAGGAGTTAAGGAAACATTCCAAAATATTTTAAGATATTCAAGCGATTTATGCTTCATTCTTCCAAGCTTGGTATCATCTGTCGCAATTCTCTGTATAATATGTATGATGTGAGCTATCTCTATATAGGCTATCCTCCACACAGAACATTCTACTATGAAAACTATAGCGTTCGACTGCCTGGATTCAATTGATCGCTCTTCGGCTCTCCGGAACATATTGACGTCCATGTTTTGTGCTCTGCCAAATTTATACGTGCTTTTCCGACAACGGTGGAAAATCGGGGATATAGAGATCGAACTATGCAACCGCCGATTTGAGAAACAGCTCTTCTATCCATTAGGCTGTGTATATGAATTATGGATCTGTTTGTGGAAATTGATACTGCCTCTCTGAACATTTGAATCTCTCAATCACAAGCAGGATTAATATTGTTATAAACGATTTGAAATTAAATTTTGTCCCAAAATATTACCGTGGTAATCATCAAGTATGTCTCTCACAGAAAAGAAAAAGTGTAAAAAGTGAAAAAATTGAAATGGTTTCTACCAAAAATAAATGCAATGTATAGAGTTTATTCTTCAATCAAATAGATGAGTTCTCAACAAACAACATCTCTTGACCCAGAGCCGAATTTATCCAATCGAAAAAATAGATGAAAATTATGAACGATTTGAGAAAAAAGGTAGTAAAGTTTGAGCCATGTAGTCAAGTTTGGACTTCCCCCAAAAACTAATAAAAAAAGAAACATTTCTGAATAAGGAAAATGCCTCTCTTCATCTTGTATAGTTCTTCACAATTTTGCATACAAATAAAGTAATAAAATCGTCTGTGATCTGTTCCGACATGCTTATCTGCTTATATCTAGGATTCCTGCCCTTAATCCGAAATCGATCAAATTATCAATCAGAATTCGTTTTTTTTGCCTAAATTGAGGATCGCGATGCAGTTAAATGATGCTTTTCTCTTAATTGTGTTGCAATTTTCCCGTTTGAAGAAAATAATTGGTGGTCCAACCTTGACGACATGCATCATATAACATTGAGACACACCACAGCGAAACAAAAGTTTGGTTCTGCCTTGAGTAGCATTGACACCCCAGCTCATAGGTGTCGCTAGATAAATACGGAAAAAACGATAGTCTAGCCTTGACCAGGGTCGAACCTTCACAACCTTCTCCAGAACTTTAAATCGACAAAAAAGTATTTTCTATCAAGGAGATTGATTTTCTGCGCAAGAAAAATAACGAATTGCAACATGATACATTTATTTCTACACAGCTTCCTTATCCCGGAGCAAAATGAGCGAAATGAGGTGGACCTTTTCTGAGCTTGCTTGTTCTATATATATTTTGGGCCGCTGACCACGATCCTAGCGTCCATGTGACCTCATCACATCTGGATCAAGGTCAAATGAAGGTCAAACCCCTCAACTTACGGAAAATAACTTTTTTGGCACCAGATTCTGAAAGAAAAAAAAAATTACGTCCAGACATGTTTTAACCTTTTCATCGCAATGACCTTTAGAAGTCTTTGGGAAGATACTTGAAAGTCAAATTTACTTCAAAATCATCCGACCGGTATATCAGCTAGAACTAGGTCTCCAAACTACGTATCATTGTGTTTTTTGGCTCAGTGATCACGATCCTGGTGTCCATGTGAACCTTCACGTCCAGATCAAGGCCAAATGAAGGTTAAACTCTTCAACTCACGGAATATATTCTTTTTGGAACCAGATTCTGAAAGAAGAAAAAGTTTCACGCCAAACAGACTATATCTATTTTATCAAAGTTACCTCTGGAAAGCATTTGGAGGTCTTTTGAAAGTCAAATTCTCTTCTATATTATCCAGCTGGTATAGCGGCTAGGACTAGGTCCCCAAACTACGTATCATTTTGTTTTGCGGGTCAGTGACTACGATCCTGGTGTCCATGTGATCCTCTTACGTCTAGATCAAGGCCAAATGAAGGTCGAACGCCTCAATCCACGGAAAATAATTTTTTTGAAACTAGATTCTGGAAGAACAAAGAGTTTAACGCCAGCAGACTTTGTCCTTTTCACCGAAACTACTTCTGTGGAGCATTTGGAGGTCTTTCGAAAGTCGAATTCTCTTCTTCATCATCCAGCTGGTAAAGCGGCTAGGACTAGGTCTCCAAACCACGTATCATTGCGTTTTTTGGCTCAGTGATCACGATCCTGGTATCCATGTGAATCTATCATGTCTAGATCAAGGCCAAATGAAGGTCAAAGCCCTCAATGCACGGAAAATATTTTTTTGAAGACAGATTCTGAAAGAACGGAAAGTTTTACGCCAGCACACTTTGTCCTTTTTATCAAAATTTCCTCTGGAAGTTATTTGGAGGTAATCTGAAAGTCTCGCTTTCCACTTCTTTGAAACTTTAATCTCCGATTACGATCAACTTATTACTCCCTGCTGCAATATTTCTTTTACTGGCGTGCATGTATGCATAGAGTGAGGGGATAGCTGTTTTTCTTCCAATCGATGAATGAAATGACAATTAAAATGCTTTTATTTTAACGCCAAAGGGGCAAAGCTCCTGTCGGCGGTCTCGCGATCGCTTTACTTTATTAAAAAAATTTCATTATTTAAATTGATTGTTTATTTTTGGACGGAAAGAAAGAAAACACATTCATTCTGAATCAGAATTGAATGTACACAGAAAAAATAATTTCAAGAAAGAAGTTCAATTTGTAACAAAAGGTTCAAGATTCAGCAGAGTGATTGAGTATATTAATTGAAAGACGATTTCAAACACATAGACAAATTTCCTAGAAAATATCAATTTTCATCTGGAAAGTTACACTAAAAAACCGATATGGTCTTCAGCAGTATATTTTAGCACGGCGCTCTAGATTTTTTGGTCGCACGCCCTTAAATTTGGTTTTCGCGGCGCAAAATAACGGTATGGGCAGGAGACCTAAACCAAGCTTAGCTGGTGACTGTTTGACAAGTAACGAAATTTCAGAGGTTAAACTCTCCTGACAATTTGAGCAAGCACATGTGACTTGGTAGGTTTACCTTCAAATACTTGCAGAAATTCTTCCAGTGGCCATTCTATCAATTTTCTTTTCAACCAATCATCCATATTCCAAAGAACACAACAAAATTAGGAGATTTTAAACAGCCCTTTTTTCACGACAACGACACATTGAAGTTGCCTCAGAACGCCAAACCAGGTTTAGGTCAGATACCTAGAAAATGTACCTGTCGCGGGAAAGAGAATAGGCAGCATCCTTATACCGTTACAGCTACAAAAGGTTTAGCTGGGACAGCCATATCGGTTTTTCAGTGTATATTTCCTATCGAATATTTCAATACCCAAATAGATAGTTGATCATGCTACCAAATTACAGAATGACCATTCCACCTAAAGGTTCATAATCAGCGGATCGAGAGTCATAGGAATTTGTGGTTTTTGTTTCCACGTCAGGTCAGTAATCTCTGATCTATGTCTAATTGATGATATTATCTGAGGGACGTGTAAAGTTGATGATGAAAGGACATTATTGTGGTGATCTTTGAGATTCATGATGCTATGGATTGATATAATAGACACATTTTATCGAAGCGGATATCATGTGAAGATAGTGTTATGCGTTGATGATGATGATCTATGGTTGACGATGATGTTCTCCGGAGTTATGGTAACACGTTTATGGTCACGATGAAGTAAAACATGATGACCGATAATTCATGATCATAACACGTGTGCTTGAACGACAGCAACCCAGTCATTCATGCCTCTTAGCAGGATAATCCTCTCTTAATGATTTGAAGTATCTAAGGTATCATTCGACGAGTCTTAGAAAGACTCCACTTCATTCTGTTTATTAGTATTAACTAGAGGCTAGCACGCTTCAATAAAAATCTTTTGATTCTTACTTTTTTTATAACCTAGAGCAACCGTGATATACGAATTCATCATTTTTGACATGCAATTTTGTTCTCTCAATCATGATCATATAATTATTCATGATTATATGATCATTGATGATTTATAATTATTTATTTAATTTTTTTTGGGGTTGAAGTTAACCCTTGAATTGAGATAAAGATAGCACCCCTCTTAGATCCTAATCAATTAAAGACTTTTTTGAATATATTCCATGATGGTTTAAAAGTTTCGTCATAATTAATGAAGTATAAACAACATAATCCAGCTGTCTCAAGTTGAGCCTAAAAATCAAACAAGCCCGACCAGTATAAATCTTTCAAATCCTGAATTCGACCTGTAATTTTCAAAAATCCTCTCGACTCTTCTTCTTGAATGAATATTGATTTCCTTCTCCAACGCATGATTAAATGCACAAAATGTTATTCAGTATAGAAACTCGAAACGAATTGGAACCATCGAATACAGCGTAGAGTGAGAATCCTTATGTATGGAATTCTCTTGAGTACAATAGTTTTGTGAAAATACAGAGTGTGGTTTTTCTGTGCAAGAATGTTGAACGGAGCATAAAATACCATGTATGCCATGGTAGTTTGGAAAAATTCTACTCCATTACCTACTCCTGTAATATTTTGCAGCTCAGAATGAATTCTCTCTGTATTCATTAAAAAAAGGAGAATTCATATGTTCGTTATTTCTTTTATATCATGATCGTATTTAGGATCTAGGAATAAAATGCTGGGTTCCCTACAAGTCAGGGACTTGCCTTTCCTACAAGTTGGAAGAACGAGTCATTTCATTTCTTGAAAATTCCTGCGAATTATTTCGAAATCTTTTTGAGTCTTCCAAAATTTATTAGAATCCTTTATAGCGATGTAAACTCAAATTATGAAATTACTTTTTGATTCGATAAAAACTTTTTGGTCAGTTCAATTTTTTTCCGTATCACTTGTTATTCATAAGAATATTTTGAAAATTTCGGAAGATGTTCTTGAATCTTCAATCTTTCCTGAAAAACAGTCTACATTTTTTGGTGTATTTTGAAATCCTTTTATATTCTTCACAAACTTTATTTCGATATCATTCTCGAAATCTTTCCGAACCTCAGGACACTCAGCTGATATTGCAAAAATAATGTCGGAATATTTTGAAATTTCTCTAAATCGAAATAATTTTGGAAACCTCTTAAAATCATTTGAAAACACATTGGTACCTCTTGAGACCTTTAGGAATCCTGCAGAATCCTGTTCTTTCGAAATTTCAAAAGCTCTTCAAGAATCGCTTGGTACCCTTTGAAATAACTCGCAATCTGAAGAAATAAATCTTAGAATGCCTGAAAATCTGCTGGGATTTTCTGCTGGCCAGTGATTCGCCTGGTCCACCTGATAATCAAACAAATAATTTTTACTGATAGTGAGGCTGAAGTTCTTATATCATGTAAAGTTGTTATATTAATTATATTAAATGAACTTCCCAACATACCTCAGCAGAAAGTAGCAGATGAATTGGTTTTTCAAGTTACAAAATGTGAGAAGATAGCAACTTTAGAGACGAAAGACAAGCTCTCTTCGAATCAGGCTATCTACTTAATAGACTTCACACATAACAAAAACTTTTACAAAGTCATAGATACTTGATATCTGTGCTATGGTCGAATGCGTTGGGAATGTTAATAAAATATCTGCTGCTACTGGCTTCCGTAACCGTCGAGTTTAGATTCGACTTGCAGCTGCGGTTTCGCGGAATTTTGTTCCCTTCACAGGTTCCCTTTAGTTTTGAGTTTTCCGTGTATTAACCGGGAGGAGTGAGGAGGCCGGCGTTCGCACGCTCTCCAACCTATGGCAGGTGCTCGATTTTCTCCCGCAGTCGGTATTAGTTCTGCCTCCGACCTGCGCGCGGCTCTTCATCAGCGTTCGGAGATGGGCGGCGAGGATTGGAGTTCCGCGGCTTTTTGGAGCGTCTGTAAGGCTGTCGGTGAGTGGAGTTCCCCGGCATCGTGAGAGCCCAGTGAATACTGCCGTCTTTTAATGGTGCATACGTGTATTTCCTTTTATGCTTTGATTTCCTGACTCGATCATCTCTGGTGTTGTGGAAGTGGCGAGTCGGGTACCGCATTACCCCCGGTTGCGTCGGGATCGATGGTTCTGGGAGAGCTATCGTGATCCTAGCTTCCGGAGCCTACATTTGTTCGAATATTTCGGGGTGACCCACAACATTTTCTGGGCCTGATGAGGCATGAGAGCCTCCTGTCTTGTGTTTGGAAGGTGATATTCTGTTCGCCTGATTGTATTCCTAAGTGGCGTCCTTCCCACGCTGGCCCACGCCAGTCCGCAGTTATTTGTTCAACAGGAAACATTACAGAAGTAGGTGTAGAATAACCTAATTTCATAGATGCCAGCAGTTCAGACACGTGACCTTCTACTACAGAAAAAATCCTAGATGCGTCGAGTATGACTAAGATCATCTGACAGGAACATGTGACAAGAGAAAGGAGATCACGGCCCAATGCACCAACTGTGAAGGGCCGGATCCGATTAACTATCCCGAATGCCCATCATATTAAAAGCAATTGGCTAAGACAGAGGCTAGACGGCAACCCATCAACCAGGGACAGTCACCGAGCACCAGTATACCTGAGCTAGCAAGAGCTCACTCTATGGTAGTTTAGACTGCTACGAGTAATGTAGCCGAACCATCACCATAAAACCGAACCTGGGTGATCTTATAATCAGTCATCAGGGACAAGAGCTTGGAGACCTGCAAGTTCTAATGACTGAATTGAAAGGACCGAATCAAATATGAAATATGAAAAGGATGTTGGAACATGCTGGAGAATTCAATGATAGTTTCATGCACCGTAAAAATGACCTAGATAGGCTATACACTTTTTATATATTTTCAAGAGAACGAAATTCTATTCCCTGAGCAATTTAGATCTAGAAAGAACAGAAGCACGGTCCGCGTACTCTTCAGGCTGACGAATCACATCTGCACTAATGAAGATAAAAATAAGTCAATTGCCTTGGCTCTTCCTAAACTCTCTAGTTCGAGTAGACTTTTAATTCTGAATTTAGACATCATAGCACTTCTAGCTTTGATTATGGCACTTTTTGTAACTCCTCCCAGAGAGAAAAACTCTTCTTGCCCTCGTCAGTTATCCCCTGGTAAAAATCCGGAGCAGCAGTGAACAAATTTCAAATAATTGGAAAAATCTTCGCCACCGACACTCATCCTCAAAGCTAAACTTGGAGACAGCTTGGAGAAATTTTCAATTTAATATAAAGAGTATCAGGAAATATTGTCTCTTAATAGTTCTTGCAGAGAAATATGATCCAATTTATTCTCCCGTTTTATGAGACTTTTCTGTTGATATTGCCCTTATTCTCCAACGGGACGTATAAGCCACAAGTCTCCCTCTGGGATCCAACACCATCGTGATTTACGCTGGCAAATCGGCTTACGTGTATCTGACCTCTGGCTATACAGAAGTGACGCGTCTCGACTCTCGACTCTGGAGTCCTAGATTTAGTTCCAGAGGAAAATCCGAAAGAAAAATCGTCTCAGTTTGTCGTGAAGGAAGGAATTTTAGATCACGACTTTCCTTTCGAATTCACTCCTTTCTGAACAAAAACCTGCGTCAACCCAACTAGAAGATCACGAAAAGAGAATTTTCTCTGTTCTTTTTCTGAAGACTGTACAGTTCCCTGACAAATGGATCAACTGCTTCGGGCTGGGAAAAGGGATAATTGGCTTCTACAGTTCTTTTAGAATGAGCAGGGATTTTTCGAGTATTTTTAATTCCACCTTTTGTCACACATAAAATTTGTTTTCAGTGAATACCATCGGCGTCGTCACTGATCGGGAAATCCGGCAATCATTTTAAATTTCGAACACCGAAGAGGAGCTGAAAAAAGTTAGCAATTTTTCTCTAAACGGAAATTTCTGAAAATTTTAATATTTTCTCTAGAAATCGATTAAAAATTGGATCAATGTTTGTTGGAAAATAAAAAGTTGGCAGCGATTATCATTCTTGAATTTGAAACCCTTTCTTTGTCTTTCAAGGTCTTGATTGGTTCTGAACCAGCTCCAAGTACAGATATCAGTCTAGACTTGAGTTTCCACAAACAAAGATCCTCGGTTTGTGTATATAGAACGTTTTTCTTTGACGCGATCGTGGAGGGTTCAATTACTTTCAACGTAGAAAGTATCTTGTACTTTGTAGCTCCAGGTTTCCTTTGCCTCTGACTTGGATGCCAATTAAAGCTTCTCCGTCCCTTTCCAACTTTTTTGATACACCATTCCAGGAGACGATGGACTTCATCCTAATTTTACTGGGGAACGAGCTCTGAGTGTTTCTTGTTTTGTGGAAGAATCAGAGGAGCAAAGAGTAAATAGTTGAACTTTCTACCTGAGAAGAAGAAAGTTAGCCGCTAATGAAATCTCGGAGAGAGAATGCTGTTAAAGTGCTGACCCCTCGCTTTCTGGAAGAATGAAAGTCAGTGATTTATCGATTCTTTCCCGACGTGTCTCGTCGCGACCTTCCTGAATTTGGGAAGACATTTCTCAGGGATTTTAGCAGTAACACATCTAGAACAGCCATACGATTCTTTATTTTTTCAATTGCGGATTTAAGTCGCGGATATCGATTCTTATTTTTTTAGCCAGACATCTATGCCCTTTTTTTGGAATAGTCCACTAACACAGTCATTCACTTCGTATGTGTGCCGTACCATACCTCATCAGCATCTTCCATATGAGCCATCTCAGTTCTATTTCTTTTTTCATGATCTCCTGAACTTATTTCCAGAAAAATTACCTATTTCCTTGAAGATCATTTTGCATACCTTGCATTTGTGTCATTTGATTCCATCTTTCATACTCTTTCATGATGACCTGAATATTCATGAGGCTTCTAATGGAATACCATTTGTACATTTGGTTTCTTGAAGTTCTTTGTTTTTTGAACTATGAGGTAGTGTGCTGTTTATAATTCAGAATTTCTCATAACCCTCGTAGCATAAATGTAAATCATTTTATTACTGGATTCAGTTGATGAAGTTCGCTTCGTTTTTTGGTCCAAGAGATAGCCGAGCCCATTGACCCCACCTTTGATGACAGAACAACCCAGTTGTTCCTGCCTATGAATATAGGCGACAGTTGACTCTGGCACAGAGGTGTCCAACGCGCGAGCAACGGTGTGAATAACTGTCACTCGTCAATTCCCTCTCTTACCACCTTGGGTGCGTTCATGCGGTGATTGCGATGTGGGAAAGGGTCCTCGGCGATCGGGCTGTGTGAACAGTGCGCGCAAGTCGGCGTGGTCAGGCGTAGTCAGACTAAGCCCGTGGATCAACTAGGAGAGATTTCCCGATGGAGCGCTAGGAGTAGGGGGAGAAAGGAGAAGCACGCTAACCTTGCGTTGGACACCCCTGCTCCAGCAGAGTAAGATTTAAGAATATTCATTGACGCTTGAAAATTATAAGTAAGGAAGAGAAGGATAAAGCAAAAAAATCAGTACGATCTGAATAATATTAAAAAGTAACTGGGCTTTAACGATTCTTCTACTGGTTTCCCCAATTCGTAAGGCTTCTGAATCGAAACCTGCCTGATGAGTAGTTTGATCATTTTTCATCAATGTATTCTAAGTTCTTTCATGAGAAGTCGCTAAAAGTAGTTCTTTGTGAATGGTATTTGGTAGCAATTAATAATATGGTTCAAGCGAATTACAACGCTGGTGAAAGCTCTTGCAATTTCTGTATTACACTAGGAAATAATCAGTGCCCAAACTGGAAAATGTTTTTAAGAACCACTATTCAAAGTCGCTTCATATCAAACATTCTTAAATTTGTAAATTATTGATATCATTCACGTGAAAGCATATATATCTTCTCAACTAAAATTTCATCTCTGATACAGATCAAAATATTTTCTTTTCAGCTCGCATGAACTTTCTACTGTCTTTTCCTCCTTCATTACTGTTCATTAGGGTGGTCCAAAAATTTTTTTTCGAATTTTAATGCAAAACGCCCGGAAATTTGTTCGAATCCACAAAAAAATAAATGCATTTTTTTGTTTTGAAAAAAAAAATTCTAGAAGGTGCCGCAAGCCCTGTAAAGTTCAACACGTATTTCTCATAAGAAAAAAAAACGTTTTTCTCAATTTCATTTAGAATTCTCAATATTAGATGAATCGAGTTCGAAATTCACCATTTCTCTTCACAATCAGTCACAGAATGTGAATAAAATATTACTTTTCAAATATCACCCCCATAAGTCTGTTTTATAGGGTCACGAAAAACCCCCATGAGTGAAAAAAAGGGTTTTTCGAGTTTTTGGCGCTAATTATGATTTTTTGCGGTTTTTTTAACGGAGATTATTTCAAATACATGAAATATAACTTTATACTGATAATAAGATGTTTTTCAAAATTGTTTTAACAATTTATTATTGTTGTTAGCAACTTCCTCTTATAAAAGGATTAGAAAGTCAAGGTTTCTCCTAAATTTTTCAACTTATTTCCAAAGTTTCAGTAAGGGCAAGGTAATAATCAATTAGAGTTACCAAAAATGATTGTTTAAACAATTTGCTATTATTTATAACAATATTCTCTTAGAATAATGCTACAAAGTTGCGGCTTTTTCTGGGATTTACAACTTTTTGTCCATTTTTTACTTGGAGTAGGTAATTATTCAATTTGATTCAGCAGAGGCAATTGTTTAAACAAATTACGAATGTTTATAGCTATCTCCTTCTAGATTAATACTACATAGTTGCGGTTTTTTCCAAAAATTTTAAACTTTTTGTCACTTTCCAATTAGAGTAAAGTGATAATTAACTCATGCTAAAGAAAAAATTATTTAAAGATTTTATTATCATTGCTAATAATATTTTCTTTGCTTAATGATAGAAACTTGTGGTTTTTTCTGATATTTGAAACTTTTTGCCCGCTTTTTACTTGGAGTGAGTTAATATTCAATTTAATTTACCAATAATAATCGTTTAAACAAATTATTATTGTTAATACCTATCTTCATTTGGACCAGTGCTAAAAAGTTGCGTTTTTTTTCTAATTAATTAGGCTTCTTATCAGCTTCTAACTTAGTGAGATAATTAATAATGTGAGTTAACAAACAGGTTTATTCAAACATTTTACTATAGTTCATGACCATTTTCTCTTAGATAAGTGCTAGAAAGTTATGGTTTTTTTAAAAATGTTTAACTTTGCTCTACATTTCTAGCTGTGACGAAATAATGAATAAACAATATTTTTGTTGAATTAAATTAAATAGTAAGTAGCTCCGAATGAAAAGTGGGCAAAAAGTTTTGAATTGCAGAAAAAACCCGCAAGTTTCTATCATTAGGCAAAGAAAATGATATTAACAATGATAATTAATTGTTTGAATGATTCGTTTTTCAACATGAATTGATTATTACTCTACTCTAATTGAAAAGTGACAAAAAGTTGTAAATTCCAGAAAAAACCGCAAGTTTGTAGCACTATTCTGGGAGAATATTGTTATGAATAATGAAAAATTGTTCAAACAATTATTTTTGATAACTTCGAAAAGTTGAAAATAAGTTTAAAAATTAAGAAAAAACCTTGACTTTCTAACCCTTTTATGGGAGAAAGTTGCTAGAAACAATGATAAATTATTTGAATAATTTGAATAAACATCTTATTATCAGTATAAAGTAGTATTTCATGTATTTGAAACAATCTGCGTTAAAAAAACCGCAAAAAACATAATTAGCGCCAAAAATTCGAAAAACCCATTTTTTCACCTATGGGGGGTTTTCGGGACCCTATGAAACAGACTAATGGGGGTGATATTTGAAAAGTAATATTCTATTCGCATCCTGTGACCGATTGTGAAGAGAAATGTTGGATTTTGTACTCGATTCATCTGATATTGAGATTTCTGAATAAAATTTACGATAACGTCTTTATTTCTTATGGGAAATACGTGTGAAACTTCACGGGGCTAGCAGCCCAACGAAATATATATATTTTTTTTCGAAACAAAAAAAAATGCATTTTATACTGTCCATACTTGAATATCCAGAATGACCAGGTCCTCCGTCCATATTTTTGCGTGTCGCAGCGATCCAGCCATTCATGTCTCCGAATAGGATGATCCTTTAACAAGGATCACGAAAACGTTAGCATATGTAGACGTGCTGGTTTCCCTTCTTTCCTTTATTCTTAGAAATAATATCACACTAAGATTTTTCAATTGTTTCAGAAAATGGAAGAAGATAAATTCACATTCTATCTTGAATAAATATCAGCATCCGATGGAATTAGGAATTCTGTTCAACTTCCTACTATCTTTCCTTTTCCGTTACCGTTTGTACTTGGGTCTGCAGAATTATTAGGTCCCCTATCTATATTTACGCACGACAAATCAGCCTAGCCATTCATGACTCAGATAAGGATGATCCTTCACCCAGGATCACAAGCGCCTGAAATATTCTGTAGAAATTCCTGAGAGATCATTTGCACAGTCTTTGAAACTTCCTTTGTAATTTGCATTTCGAAATTTGAAAATTTGATCTACAAATCGTTCCCTTCAGTCAAGAAAACCATACAAATCCTCAAAAGAATAAACAAAAATGTTTTTTGGGAATGCTTTGCAAAAAAAAATATGGCATCAGGTTGGAAAATGCCCCCAGAAAATGGAACAAGATAAATTTACATTCTGTGGTAAATTACTGATCGATTCAACGAAATTATAAATTCCGATAAACTTCCTACTCTTTTTTCTTTCCCGTTGCCGCTCGTACGTAGGTTTTCAGAATAGAGAAGTCTTCTCTCCATATTGCCACGTGAAGCAGCAACCCAGCCACCCAGCCATTCTTGATTTAGATAAGGATGATCCTGTACTCAGGATAAAAAGTGCCCAGAACATTATGTCGCATATCCAAAGACATTATTCACACAGTCTTTGAAACTTGCTTTAAACTTTCCATTTTTAAATTTGAAAATGTGATCTACAAAGTATCCTTTCTAGTCGGGGAAATCATAGAAACCCTCTTAAGTATCAGGCCAAATGGTTTTTATTGATGCTCTCTAACAGAAAATATTGCATTCTGTTAAAAGATTATAAAATATATGAAGAATCGCTTGTATACTCCACGCGATTGCATCAGGAACTCCAGATTTTGAATAATGGCTCTATCTTGATGAGAAGGTTTTCCTGTTTGGCTCGTACTAGTTTCATTCCTCTTCCTATTTCTGGATAAAACATTCCACTCGCATTTTCAAGATGCTTTCAGAAAATGGCACAAGATAAATTTACATTCTGTGATTAGAGTCTTCAGAATGACCAAGTCTCCTGTCCATATTCCCACGTAAAGCAGCATCCCAGCCATTCATGTCTCCGGAAAGGATGATCCTTTGACCGGGATCACAAGTGCCGAGAATATTCTGTAACAAGTTTCAAGAGAATATTCACACAGTCTTGGAAAATTACTCTATACTTTGCACTTTGAATTCCACGTGATTTCATTGATATCTCCAGAATAAAAATAACGGTCCTTACTCGGTAGAAAGTTTTTCTGTTCAGCTCGTATTGGTTTTCTCCACATCCTGGATTCTCGCAAGTGAAATTACATTCAGAACTCAAAAACTTCTTTGGAGAATGAAATAAGTAGGATTTACATTCGGTGCAAGATAAATATTGGCCTTCTGCGGAAATTGGAATTCGAATATTTACAGCTGTAAGGATAATAAATTCCGAAAATCTTTCACAATAGCGCAAAGAGCGAGGATTCGTGAAACGCAGGGAAAACAGAAAACCGCTTCCTTCCAGCCACCCCCTTTCTAAATCAAGAGAAGTGAATTCGTGCAGAGAATCCCTGGAACGATCGTCTAGTAACCGGAAGCACCAAGATTGTGTGTGTGAGATTCGAAAACGAACGATGTTGCATCCCCGCCTCGAATTCCTGCTCAAACAATGGCCAACAAAATTATGATCCGGGAAACTTCGTATATTGCATCGGCAAACGAAACTCTCGTCATTCCGAATCTTCGAGATAGATTCGAGTTTTGCTCCTCATGAAATTCGGATCTTTCGAAAGTCTATATCAACAATTGAATTTCCGACAAACAAGATTTAATTAATTAGACGGCCAAAGAGTTATCCAAATCACCTCACTTACCTTTCTATTCCAGCTTTTTACCCATTTTCTTCCTTAACGAATCTATTCCTCCAGCCAATCGTCTTATCTCCCCTGACTTTCCCTCCTCTATTCCTCAATCCCCCTTACATTTCTACATGGATCATCACGTCCCTCTATTCTTGCATGCTTTTCCTCATTTCCCATCAGTTCCACTGAAATCCCTTGTTTTCCTTCACTTTTCGTTATTATCCCTCAACGCTTTCGATATTCTATTACTTCTTACTGCTTTTTCTTACTTTCTCTCATCTTTTTTATCTTAGCTTAATTCCTTCTTCTTCCCATCAATTCCTCTAACTTTCCTTATGTTTCCTACGCTTCCTCATTTTTCTTCTCTTTTTATGATTTTCTATCACTTCGTCTAATTTTCTCCAAGTTTCCTGTACTTTCCATCAATCCCTTCTCCATTCTCTTTACTTTTTCTCATTTCTCCTCAATCCTTTTCTTTTATCATCCGTTCTTATTATTTGCTACCGCTCCTCCTGATTGCCGCTCACGTTTTCCTAACTCCAGTTGATTCCTCTTGATGACCTCAATTCCTCTTTTGATTCCCGTTACTTAACCTTATTCCCCCGATTCTACTTTCTCCTCAGTTCTTATGATTTCTTAGCACCTCTTCTCATTTGTGCATTACTTCTTTAATCCCTTCACTTTTCTCTGTTCATTCAATTATTTTTCACTCAGTTTATTCAACATTCTTTATTTCTTACTCCTTTCATTAATCCCTCTATCCCCTCATGATTTTCTTTCACTTTTGCTAGTTTACCCTTACTGTTCCTGCATCTCGGGTTTCCCTTGAGTTTATTTTTTCCCCTTCAACTCCTATTATTAGCCCTCATTTTTGCTCAGTTTTCCTTCATCTTATGGATTTTCCATGACTCTTGCTCATTCCGTCTACGTTCCTCAGCATCTCTTTCTTGATCTCTCTCTCTCTACTCCTTACGTCCATCCTTCGGAATCCCCTCAGTCCTTCTTCCCTCACGTTACTTCCTTTTACTTTTCTCCCCTCCATTTCTCCCTACTTTCAATTACTTCCATTTTCTCTTATACTTCTTTCACTTTCCCTTACCTTTCCTTGCACCTCATGATTTTTCATCACTTTTCTTCGTTTCTCCTCACTTTACCTGATTTCTTTTTCTTCCCCTAATTCATTTCCTTTTTCCTGTCACCCTTCCTGCTTTCCAAATTCTACTCATTTCTTATCATCCTTCTTTACTTTCTCTGATTTATTCCCACTATCCCCTGATCCCCTGATTTCACCATATTTCTTGATTCTTCTAGATCAAAATGATCCCCATCGCTTTTTCCTCATTTCCGCCTACTTCGAATGATCATCTATCTCTCCCCCAAATAGATTTCTAAATTCGCCTCACTACATTTCCCTCGTATCTTCCACGTGATGATTCCTTATCACTTCTTTTTATTCTTGCTCTGTATTCAGGGTTTCTTTTATTCTTTCTCGATGCCCTTCTATACTCTTTCGGTTTCCCTTAACTGAACTCTTTCTCCACATTTTTCCGTATTTTTCCTCAGTCCTTATAATTTCATAAATTTTTTCCTCTACTGTCTCTCAACCTCCTGATTTTCCTTAGGTCTTCATTTCCCTTCTCTAATCCCTTCCACTTACCATTTTTTCTCTCAACCTTTTTCCAAATGCCCTGCTTTCCTTGATTTTCAATTTCTTTCCCTTATCAATGCCTACTTTCGCTCAATATCCCCAGCTGATCTAGCCCTTCCACTCACGCCTCCGTTCCAGGATCTCCTCTTTCCCGTTCCCCTCGCTTTACTTTCTGTTACTTTTCTTCCCCCTCTTTCGGGTTTACCCTCACTCTTTCCCTCATTTTTCCCTTGCTCCTGTTGATTTTTTTTCACTTTACTCCATCCAGCCTAAATTTTTTTCACTTCTTTCTTTCTCCCCTCTATTTCATCTACTCTTCCTCACAACCCCTCAATTTCTCTCATTTCTATTCCTCATTTATGAGTTTTTCTCATTCTTGTACTCCTTAAGTTTTGACAGAACTTCTCCTTTCCGCTTACTTTCTCTAGTCTCCCTTATTTCCTATCAGTGTCGTTCCTTTTTCTCTTAATTTCTCTGAAATAATCTCTTCTCTACCAAATTATCCTTATTTTCTCTTGCTTCACCTAATTTCACATTCATATCCCTTATTTGCCTTCAATGTCTCTTGATCTCCTAATTTTTTCTCAGTTTTAATTTTCCACTCCGATCCCTCCCACTTCCTCTCATTTGTCTCAACTTTTTTCCAAACGCCTGTACTTTCGAAAATTTACCATCACTTTCTCTTATTCACGCTCATCTTCCCTCATTATCTCCTTCTAAACCCCTCCTTGCCTCACGTATCGCTTGATAATTTTCTCCTAAATTCACTCTATTTTTTCCTCCCTTTCCGTCCTTTGTCTGCATCCCCTCCCACTCTCTACACCCCCCTCTCCCCCTCCAACTTTCCTTTCCTCTATTTTTTAGCTCTTCTCCTCACTACCTCTTTTTTTCCTCCAATGTCTCTCACTTTCTCGTATACCTCCTCGCAGTCTCTCATTCCACACTTTTCCCCTGTCTGTTTTTATCTCTACCTTATTCTAACATCTTCTTTCCTGATTCCCCTAACTTTTAACTGATTTTCCTTCTCCTAGCTCCCACTCCTTTCAATCACTCCCTTTTCCTCCCTATCCTATCACTTCTGTTATACCTTCCTTCACTTCCTCTCATTTCCTTATTCTCATTTCTTCTTTCCTCTTTTCGCTCTCTCTGCAAAAAATTTTTCTACTCATTAAACTTTCCCTTCTCATCCCTTATTTCCCTTCCTTCTCCTCATTTTTACGACGGACAGACACTCGACCATTACCACTCGAGTTTCTGCTCTAGGCTATTTTACCCTGAAGCATCACCTTCAAACGAAAATTTCTAAATTTCAGATTATGATATTTGTTAAAAATTATTAGGGTAAATTCGTTGAAAAGTATTAGGTTATGTGTGCATTTTGCATTAGAAAAATTATTCAGAAAACGAAACTATTTATATTTTTGATTGCATGACGCTATAATAGAGTTTTCTACAATAATAAACCATTTTCTGTTATGTTCTTTTATTGTTTTCCTTCGGTTTTTATTAACAGTTTCAATAGAAAATAACATATCCAAGACAGTTTCAGGTTATGTTGACATTTCACATCAAAAATCGATATTTCGAGACGTAAATCATATCAATTTGAACGAAATTTATAAATTTTTCTTACAATTTGAAGTCACGCTTACATTTTTTCCCAAAAATTTGTAATTGAAGATACGGCACTAGATTTTGAGATCAGTGCCTAGTTTCAACGCCTTCCAAAATTGTAATCGATTCCCGACAGCACTAGGAAAAAAGGACTATTGAAAAATTAAATTTTCCAATTGTAATAACGCTTTGAAGAAATGGATCCCATTTCCTTCCCATTTCCGTACGATGTGGTTCAGCGAAGCAAAGGGTTGGCGGAACAAGCCATCTTCAAACAATTCGGTACGCCGCAGAGGGTCGTTAAGAAAGTCGTTAAGGACGTGCTGGAGGATTTGAGAAATTTAAATCCGACTACTCGGCACTGTCATTCTCTTTTCGAACATTCTGCCAAATCACGTTCCATCCCAAAGGAATTATAAACAAATGGCTTCCGTTCGGTGGTTGACGGCTGCCTGACTCAGGAAACGACACGCCATTTGCCCAGTTACGATGTACTTAAAAAGTTGGGTTATTCCCGTTGGAGCAGGTACACTTGGGATAAACCAGGTATTCACGAATAGACAGTGCCTCGCCAGCTTCCACCTGCCTTATTTCGATCAATGATTATATTATATTCTTATCCTTCCGCAAAAACTTTACCACTTTTGTTCCACGAGTATCCCTTTTTCTCTTCAACAACTATTTTCCTTTACACTTCATAATTTCCCTTTTTCAGCCCTTCAAGTTTTTTCTACATCCTCCAACCATCCTTTTATTGCTCATTTCTTCCCCAGAAGGTTTTTAACTTTCCCTTGTTACTCTTTCTTCTCTTCTTTGTCCCTCATCAACACTATTCCAAAGATGCTTCCACAACTCCTCTACCTGTATACATACTCTGAATTCTCTATTCTCCTTCTTACAATACCTTGATTCTTTTACTTCATTTGCAGTCTCCATGAAGCTTCTGATTCGCCTCTTTCCCCTATATACTGTATCCGAATATTTTGATAATCTCTCTTTTTTTGCCTTATACCAGTAATTTTATTTTGATTCTTCTGCTGTGCTGAATCACCTTCCCCTATCTATTTTTTTAGAATTTGCGGATATACTTAACTCTTATCCTTCATAAACCTCTAAAAAACTTTCTTGTTTCTGTGGCGTTCACTCTACGGCATGATTGCATCCTTCTTCTCATCAACGTGACACTTTCCCGTTCATTCCGCTTTCTCCCACTCCCCCTCCTTTTCCTGTCCCCTACCTAACATTTCCGTTTTCGAAACTCTATGCTCTCTTCCCTGCTCTCGTTCCTTCTTTATTCCTTCTGAACCTTCTCTCTTATTTTATTACTCGTAGTTTTTTAAACTCTGAACGTTTATCTAGTTTCTCATTTGTAACATCTTTATATTATAGATTGATTTTTTTCTATTTCATTACACCCGCTGCGTTCTTATCAAATAAGCAAATAAATAAGGTTCGCAGCAAAGAATCGAACAGTTGATATTTTGACTATGGAGGATTTTATTCCTAAATCAGGAAGAGTTGCACAAACGAAGAAAATACTAATTTCCAACCAAATAGATAAGTCTCCAACTTCAACCAGATGATTTTTGACTGAATAAATGAAGTTTCTGCCGAAAAAAATTTAGTTTCAAACGTTCGTCGGTGTACATAAATTTCAAGGGAAAAGTGTTTTACTGCTTGTGAAAGAAAGAGTACTCGACAAAACAGGTGCATTTCCTGTAACATTTAACTATTTCTTTTTGGAAGATTAGAGGAGAAATCCTCCCTTTTATTATTTTCATAATTTTTAATGATGAATAATAAGATCCAAAAATACCTATAGGAACAAGGCACTCCTACAAAAAGTAACAAACCGACTCTGACATTTATTTTCCAATCTCTAATTGGATTTTACTGCCCTACAACCTCGGAGCAAGAGCTCATAAAATATCGAACCCCACCTACTGAAGACTTTAATGTGAATTCTTTCATTTTTTAGATCAAGCCCACGTTATTACTTAGAAGAAGGAGAACTTTGTTTTTCATTATTTTCTGGAATGTGGTTACTCAAGTGAAATAATTAATTGAACAGTTTGATTCCTTAATGGTAAATCGATTTGGAGGCGCGGCTCGTTGCAAGCACAGAATCAATTCCTGCAACGATCATGTTATAGAATAATTAGTTGGTTATTTACAATTTATCACTTTGAAAGAGTCAAGTTCCTAAGTAAAAAATCAGCCAAATAGTGAATTTGTTAACTGAGATTTTCTCGGAAAATGTTGAGTTTTTATTGGATAAATAAATACACACAAAATCCACTATTGTTGTTTTGGATGATTCAATGTTTCCCCCAAGGATTCTATTTTTCCTCGTACCTCTCTACTATTCAATCACACAACCTATCACTACCGTAGGGGTTGAAAGGACCTGCAGTTTAAGGTGGGTTCTGAACTTACAAGAACACCAGCTGTTAGAGTAGCTTCAGAGTAACCCTTTTCCCCACGACCAACTGACCGCCGGACTCTAACACTGCTATGTATTAAATGAAAATTTTTTAAGCATCCCTGAAGATAGAACATCCTTCAGTTTTGCTAGTTTAGAGATTGTCAATTATTGAAAAGTTCGAATTCAAATGTACTTTTCAAGGCCACTCTTTTAAGATGATCCTAAAATTTACAATTTGAGTTTCATAACGCATTGGCTTCTTTTCATTTTTTTACTTCATACTTGACTTTGACTTTGCTAGTGGAAAAGTTGTTGGGAAATTTTTCTTGCTAAGTTTTCACTTGACGATACCTAAAGATGATTTGGAAAAATATTTATCCTTTACATACTCTACTAACGGATAGTACTTAAACACTTTTTTTATTTTTAGTCAGGTCAGGACCATAAAAGCCCCTGAGGTTCGGGTAAACTTGTTACGTCACAATGTAGGCCTAAGCGTGACATCAGAGCCCCTTCCATAAGGCGAAGAACGTAGCCACTCGGTTGGCCAATATGTCTGACTCACTGATGCAGTTACCTGCCGTGAGTGCCAGACGCTTCCCACAATCATGGGACAGTGACACAGTATGTGGATAGCTGTCTCATCATTGTTTCCGCACAGAAGACAGGAAGGGCTATTTGCGACCCTTGATGTCCGAGGTGTCTATTCCCTATCCACATTTCTGTTAGGAACTTGATCTTGTTTCTGCTGAGCGAACAGTCTTTGCTGATATATGCGGACGATTTGATTATTTCTCCTGATAGCAAAACTGATGCGATCAAATATACTTCCTTTGAAAAGGCAGAATCAGCGATGAACTTTTAGGCCCCAAATATGACAGTAGCCCTTCAGAATTTGGGCCGTTATTTGATTAACTTGGTACTGCTATTTCAATAGTTGGGGTATCCAAGCAAGCTGCATACGACGCTGTGATGAGGGCTTATTAGGCCTCTGCTACTGCGGTTAGCATCTTGATCGCTTCTAGATGTTCTTCGTGGCAATTTATGGCTAAAATCCGGAATTCTTTCGTCAAACGTACTTTTTCATAACGCCTCTATTGAAAACTCGATTTTCAGTGCTCGTAGAGCGTGTTGAAACGCAAAGCTTCAACTCTAGGGTTGAAACTTCCGAAGTTTCAACCCTAGAGCTGAAACTAGTCGACTCTCTCTCTCTCTCTCAGATCGTCGTTCCGAGAGAGATAGAGCTACTGCAATAGGTAGACTCGCTCCCGAGCTCGCTTCAACGATTGTCGCCA
>WSXT02180009.1:7677-21329 GCA_011762715.2 Neuroterus valhalla | reverse complement strand
TTTTCCATGATTGGCCCAATATCGGCAACCAATTAATGTTTGCCAACGTTGGGCCATGATTGTCCCATCACTGTCTAACGGTTATTATGTGCCGATGGCAACCCAAGATGGGCCAATGGTTGTAGACTATGGTTGGTACAATATTGGCAGTCAATCAATATCTGGCAATGTTAAGATAAGATTAAGATAAGCCGCGTTTTGCCCATTGGTAGCTCCTGCGTTATGTTTGCCGATGATGTAACACTATTTATTCTTCGTGGTAACTACTCAGAATCCGTAAAATCAGCGCCAAAGTTTTTCTAATAAATGGCAGCTATAATTTTGATTATGGTTATCCGATTGCCCACTGCACAGACTTGGAATCGATGATATTGGCCCAATCGCGGAAGACAACATAGGTCCAACCATGGGAGACATGCCAGCTTTATTGTGTATAATAACGTTGGACCAATCTTGGAAGACAATGTGGGCCCAATGCTGGAAGACAAGGATGGCGCGATACTGGAAGACAACGTTGGCCCAATCATGAAAGTCGACAAACGCCGAATCACGGGAAACAACGTTGGCCCAATCATTGAAAACTATGTTGGCCCAAGCTAGAAAAACAAGATTGGACCAATGTTAATCGGCGTTATCAAACCGACGTTTGACCGATGAACGGTAGCCAACATTGGGCCACTGTTGGACCAATTGATAATTCCTACCTGGGTAATAAGGAAAGTGGATATTCCAATATCGGAATTTTTTGTAATGATAGAAGCTAATGGAGGCAAAATTCGAGAACAAGAAGATTCAGGAAAATAATCACTGACATTGTCATCCTTTATTGATTAAATAAGTGCAGTTTAACTATCCCCATCCTCGAAAGCTGTTTCTGAGAGTGATACCGTCAAAGTGATCAGAAATGGGATATGCAGTGTCTTTGTGCGGTTTCGAAAGACTAGATGTTGGAGGCAGCCCTAATGAAGCTTGAGCTTCAGGACTAGAAACCGTCAAAAATCTGTTCGAGGAAAGTTGTCTTTTCAAAAATACTTGTAACAACGACCCAGATATTCCAGTTCTGGGTTTGGATACTTACATTTCGTAGGTTCTAGTTTAAGTCCTAAATGAGTTATGCGTTGTAGAAAAAGTTAAGGTTATTATTGTGCTATTGAATAGTGTTTCGAAATATGAATATGTCATTAATATAAACAAAGCAGTGTTGTCCACCTAGACCGGGAAATGATCTGTCTATCTTTCTTTGGAATGTGGCAGGAGCATCCTCAAACCCAAAAGGCATTCGGATATGTTCAAAGTACCTTTGTTGTATCTCTAAGGCAGTGTTCTTCTTACATTCCTCCATCATTGGTATTTGGTGGAAACATGCACTAAGATTAAGGGCAGAAACGAACTTTGCTCTTCTAACCTGATCCAGGATATCGTCAATCATTGGCAGGAGGTAAGCATCTTGGCCTGCGTATTTATTAATCTACCTATTACTATTCTCAATTTCCCTCCTTCAGGTACGATCCATAATGGAAAGTTGAACGGGAATTGTAATCTTCGGATTGTATCCCGCATTTTCCTTTCCCTACAATCATTTACACCTCAGGCATTCCATTCACCTAGACTTCATTCATCGCCCGCAATTTCTGCGGGGGTATGCCTCCCATCAATGATGACTTTAATGTCATCCGAGGCTACATTTTCACAGGCATCACTCAGTCTGTAATGTATTTACCCTACAACAAACTTGAGGGTAATCTTCACGTGAGTACGAAATCATGTCCAACTTAGCAGCCACGTAATTATAAATGAATAAAGATGTAGAATATTACAGGTAATGTTTCTATCAACATTAAACTCATCAGGGACGGATCGAACCAAAACACATTTCTGATACAGAAGTGATGGGTATCTACTGAAAGGGTCACAAGATAAAAAGAAGGGAAAACAGGAAAAGAAGACGAAAGAAGAGGCAGCTTACGCTGGTTTACGGCAAGAAGCAAGAACTTTCCCGGAAATATGATAGCGCCCTCATCGACTCGAATTCAATAAGTATCGACTTCACATTTGGTTCATAGGTACGATGGAATGGGACTTGCTTTTCCGTGTAACATTTATTTTATGGGTATCGCTTCCTTGCCCCAAAGACAGTTGAAAAGAGTAGTTTAAAATTCGCTTTTTCAAGAACCACTTAAAATTCTTCCTCTCACTTTTCTATGCCACAGTGCATTATCAAACGAAAACCACGAAATTAGATGAATAAATTTATTTTAATTTTTATTCATTATTATTTCGGTCAGGATTATAAGAATACACTGATTCAGTTAGTGCCCGTGCGTGTCATACACTTCCCCGCGATCACAGGGATACATACAGTGTTTTTGATGATATTAATAGAAGTATCGTATTCAATGAAATTCGAAACGATTGAAATTCCTTAAAATCATGCATAAAAATTGCATTTCTAACAAAATAGATGGATTTTCAATCAAATAGTTGGATTCCAGAATAGAAGAATACACGTTTGAACCAAAAGGATTATTTCTGAGCCATAAAAAACGATCGCTCAAATAAGACGTTAAATTTTGATAAGAATTATAGACTTTCGATTAAAGGACGAGTTTTCAGCCAAGTAGGTAATTAAAGAAATGAGTTGAAATTCTTAACAGAGGATGATCATTAACAAGAAATTCACCATAAGATAACTCTACCAAAGAAGTTCTGAATTCAAAATGATCAACGGATAAATTAATGATCAAGAAGAATTTAATTCATTTTGAAAAATCATTCTGAAAAAAGGCGAATGTTCAAGAAAGGGGTTGAATCTCGCATTCAAAGCAAGAGAAATTTCAACTGAATTGTTCAAATTTTGTGCCAAAAATCAGAATTTTCAAACAAAATATTACGACTATCAACCAGGAAATGAATTTCTTATGAGAAGAAATTGAGGTGTCAACAAAAAATATATATTTTAGACTTAATATTCATATTTTCACTCAAAAAAGATTAATTTTTAATATAAAATTATGAAAAATATTCATTTCACAGTAATTGACAAATGAAAGTATTATAAAACTCAATGAGAAAAATTCTTCACAGAATAGTTTAATTCAGTAGATAATGAATAAATAATAAATAGATGAATATTTAAAATAATAGGTGAATTTTTAAGGTAGAAGTTCAATCAACAAAGTAACTGAATTTTCTGGAATAAACGATGTATTATAATCGGAAAATAGCAAAGTTGATATTTCGAACAAAATTTCAAATTTTCAAGAAAATGACTGGAGAATCTACCAAAATAGTTATACAAGAAACGATGAAAAATTCCCTAGTCGAGAAGTGAAAAATTTCCAACAAAATTACATAAAATAAAAAAAAGGATGACTTTCTAAGAAAATCGCTGAAAATATTAAATTCTTAGTAAAAAAATTAATTTGAAAAAAAACCGAGATTAAAAAAAAAATTAATTTTGCAACTAATAAGATGGTTTTCAAGCACAAACAGATGAATCTTCTACAAAACAATGGAAAGATAAATTATCAACAAAACAGATCATTGCCTATATGATAATAATAATAATGATAGTAATATATTTATACAATAAATTATATTTATATTTTGTATAAAATATTATTATTATTATATAGAATAATACCTAATTACATATGACAATATTCTTACACAAACCAGTAGAAATATTATCAAAAACATAATTTTATATAAAATATCTAAAGTTTCTGCAGAATTAGTCAAAAGTGGAACACAGAAAAAACAAAATTTCCCTTTTTGAAATCGGGAATTCAACTTTTCGTTCGAGAATTCATACATTTTTGTTCGTCTGTTTTGAGTTAAACCGAACTGGTCGAAAATTTGTTGTCTTTCTGGTTAGAAGTATTTTCTTTATGTGGAAATTCAAATATTCGCTTTATATCCTTTAGTTATGTTTTTCAAGTTGATTATTCAACAATTTACTTACAAAATTCAACGTTTCGAGCTTGAATAATAATTTTTTTCGGCATAAAATTTGGATAAGTTGGTAAGCATGCATATTTGCAAATATCAATATTTTATTGTCGGAAAGAGTCGTCTCTCTAGATCTAAAATTGACCTATTGGAAAAAAATTCAACCGTTTGGAGAAAAATTGAGGTTTAGTTGGAAATAAACTTCTTTGTTGAAAATCCACAGCAAGTCTTTCCCGCGGCAAATTTCTTGTGCGAAAAGTCTCTCCTGCGGCATATCTCTGCCACAGCATGTCTCTACTGCGGCACGTCGCTGCCTCAGCGAGTATCTCTTGCCTTTCCAGCAGCATGTCTCTTCTAAGACATGTCTCTCCAAGAGAAAGTATTCTTTGCCACTTGTCACTCCTAAGGCATATATCTTTAAAAGCATGTCTCACCTGCGGATTCTATATACTGCGGCATGTCTCTTCTAAGACATGCTTTCCTACAGCAAGTATTCCTTGTGGCTCGTTACTCCCAAGGCATTTATCATCAAAAGCATGTCTCACCTGCGGATCGTCTCTCCTGACGCATGTCTCTTCTGAAACATATTTTGCTCACTGCAAGTATCTCTTGCAGCACATTACTCGCAAGCTATATATCTACCGAAGAATGTTCTTCCTACGGCATATCTCTTCTAAGACATGTCTCTTCTATATCAAGTATTCCTTGCGGCTTGTCACTCCCAAGACATATATCTTCAAAAGCATGTCTTGCCTGCGTATTGTCTTTCCTGCGGCATGTCTCTTCTGAGACATGTCTATCCTACAGCAAGTATTCGTTACGGCTTGTTACTCCTCAGGCATCTATCTTCAAAAGCATGTCCCTCCTGCGGCAAGTCTTTCCTGTCACATGTCTCTTCTAAGACATGCCTCGCCTAAAGCAAGTATCACTTGCAGTACATTACTTCCAAGACATATATATCTACCAAAGCATGTCCCTCCTCCGGCATGTTTTTCCCACAGCAAGTATCTCTGGCAGCAGATCCCTCCCGAAGCATATATCTACCAAAACATGTCTCTCCTGCAGCTTGTCTTTCCTGCGGAATCTCTCTCCTAGGACATGTCTCTCTTACAGCAAGTATTCCTTGCGGCTTGTCACTCCGAATGCAAAAATCTTCGAAAGCATGTCTTTCCTGTGGCAAGGTTCCCCTGCGGCATGTCTCGCCTACAGAAAGTATCTCTCGCAGCACATTCCTCCCAAGGCATATATCTTCAAAAGCATTTCTCTCCTGTGACAAGGCTCTCCTGCGGCAACTCTTTCTTGCAGCATGTCTCTCCTAAAACATGTCTCTCCTAAAACATGTCTCCCCCACAGCAAGTATTCCTTGCGGCACGTCCCTTCCAAGGCATGGATCTTTCAATGCATGTCTTTCCTGAGGCAAGGTCCGCCTGCGGCATGACTCTCCTAAGAAATGTCTCTCCTACAGCAATTATTTCTTGCGGCACGTCCCTGTCACGCCGTGTATCTTCCAAGAACATTTTTTGCGGCAAGTTCCAGGTGCTAAGTGTCTTTCACCACATGTTTCTCCCGCAGCGGATCTCACTTGTGGCAACTCTTCCGAGTTGATTACTTGTTTCGTGACAAGCCTCCCGAAATGAATTGTCGCCCTGCGGCATCTTTCCCCCTTCGAAGTGGCAGAAGCGCGGCATCTCACTTCCAAGAAAAATTCATCAAAGAATCCTCAATAGTTGAAAATCAACTCTCTTGTTGGAATATACCCTTCCTGGTTTAAAAATTGACCTTTTTTGGTATGAATTTCATCTTCTCTGGTTGGAAATTCATGTATTTTTTCTTTAATTTGAAACTTGTCTGAAAGCTGTCGTTGACCTAAGTCTCCATACTTCAATTATAATATAATCCCAGAAGTTAACAAGAAGGAATTAACATCTCATCTACTTCAATTATAAATTTGATTTCCTGGTAGAAAATTGAATACCCCCCTCTTTTGCCTGGAACTACTTTTCCTAAGAATTTATATTCTTGATTGATGATCTACAATTTCAGTTGGAATTTCATCCCCTTAGTAGGAGAGGTATTCTTTTCAGATGAAAAATTCATCTGTTCTTAGTTAAAAACTGAACCATTTTTATAAAAATTAGTTGGGAGTGAAGCTTTTCTCTTGAAATTAAATTTTGTTTGTATACGAGATTCATAATTAAAAAGAAAAATTTTAATTGAAAATTCAACTGATTCGAATGAACTATCTCTTTTTGTCCTGAAATTTTGTTATTTTGCAGGCAATTTTCCCTTTTCAATTTTTGATATTCTAGTAGAAAATTTATTTTCTTTTATTTAAAATCCGTTTGTATTTTTCAAAAATGTGTCTTGTCGATAAAAAATTGATCCTCCTATTTGAATATGTATCTGTTTTCTCGAAAATGCAATACTTTTTGGTTTCGCACAACAGAATTTACGTTGACATTCATTACTAATCAAGAGATCCATATAAATTCTCAATCTCATTTTGACTTCAAAGCTCCCGAGTAATTCTGTTTTTTATTAACTTCTTTGAAACTCACGAAGACTCTTTCCTCCTTTCTCAACCAAATAAAATTGCGAACTAAGCCATTATGGGTATTAAAGCATTGAAAATCGAATGACTTTTTCCACATTGGCAAACCGACTTAAGGTCCATCGTGGTGATAAACAAGGGTGAAATGTATCGTTAATTCTGACTGACGTAAATTGACATCCTGGCGAGTAGAAATATAGGTTTTCTCACTCTCTCAGGTTTTTACAACACGAACTGAGATTAAAGAAGTTTAAATCCTTCTCTCAATCTTGCGTACATTTCTAGGTTCTCCATGTCAACTGCTTGGTTTGAATTGAACAACTTTCCCAGAACTTCATTTATTCTTAAGATCCCCCCTTCTGGTCTGCAGCTTGACTACGTAGTTGGTCGAAAAAAAAGAGTATAGGTTCAAGACCCAACTGCAATCACTTGGAACTACACCCGTCACAGCACACACAGTCTCATTGTCTCTCTCCAAGCATAAAATAATTACCTCTCCGCTGTAACTGTTCATTTTTTGGTCACCAGAAATGACCAGGTACCCTGTCTGTACCTTTGCGCTTTACAATTACCCAGACATTCATGTCTGCAAGTAGGATGATCCTTTCTCCAACATCGCAACTATATAGGGTATCATTCAACGAGTAGCAACTTTGGTATATCAAATGGTTCTCTATTATGCATAAAAAAAAGTAAAATAGTAATTTTCCTCCGAACAAAAATTGTTTAACAATGAAAGTATCTTTATGTATACAATTGGATTAAAATCGAAACACTCGTTCCCATGTTCCATTTGCTTTGACGTGCTTGTGGAAACATTGTGACAAAACCCGAATAAATCAACATAAAAAAAACACAAAGATTCAACCGAATTTTTTAATTGGGAACTAAAAACGATCATTCTTAAACAAAAAATGCAAATACTTTCCCAATCGAATAAAATTGTTTAACAAACTAGTTCGACCCTTATGCGAATGCTTGCATATTTAATCTGAGAGAATATCAAGGATATCAACCAAAGAAATCAACTCTTACACAAAGTGATGTACGCTCAAATGTGGTCATGATAATAAATATATTTATAGTCATGAATAATATTTAACGAAAATATAAGACTGTTTCTGTCGTCGCTTGGGCATTTTAAACTCTCTTGTCATTTGACGACTGCGAGCCAATCAGGCGTGACTCCCCTCCAGCCCCTCTCATTGAAGAATATAATGCGTGAACATTTGATGGCCAAGCCCGGAACCTGACTATATACGGGATTCGAGTGTAGAATCTTCATTTTTGAGAACAGAAAATTATTTTTTTCAAAGCAAAGAGAAAAGGAGTCAAGGTTTCTTTATTTCGAAAATAAAGAAACTGTGCCGCAGAGATAAGAGCAGTGAAATTCAATTTCAAAGCCAGTAAATTAATTTTCGGGTGAAAGGAAAGGTAAGATGAGAGAAGGAAATATGGGGCGCTACAGACGAGAAAAGTTACCCGAATTCAGAGAAAAATAAGAAATGAGGATGTGAAAGGTATAATAGAGAAAGGGAGTAATAGGTAGGGAAATAGGTAGAAGGGAGAGAGTGAATGATGATATGGAAAAGAGTCAGTGAAAGAAGTACTTCAAAGGACTGTTAGAAGGGGCTTTAGGAAAGGAATGAGGACAACCGATGATATAAACGTTTCAACTTATCACGTGAATAGCGTTCTGTGGGGGAAGAGAGGAAAACTAGTGGCCTTGTTTGTGATCTGATGTCAAGGATAAAATAAATCTTTCCTTAAATTGAGAGGAGTATTTTTCAGAAATGTATGCTGAGAGAAGAACTGGAAAGAGAGGAAGTGGTGGCTCGGGAAGTAAAGAGAGCCGAGAGGTTTGAAGAGAAGCTGAAGAGAAGGAAGGGGAGGAGAGAGACCGCGGAAGAGGAAAGAATGTGATATTCATAAAAGGAATATAAAGAACGGAAAAAATAATTTGAGATGATGGTGAAACCTAATTATCAATGATAGAAAAAAGTTATGGAATCACAGTACAACAAGTGGTATAAGATAGTTAAATGGGTGGGGGAACCAGAGAACTCCATAAAGTTAAAGGCAAGTAAGTGGAATACAGTGTTCCGGTAAACAGTCTGATAAGCAATGAGATTTCTTATCCAAAAAGATAAACTTTCTACAAGAACTTCGAATTTTCGATGTCAGAGTTCATTTTTCAACTGGAGATTTGAAAACATTTTTATGTAGGCCAAAAAGCATTCTCAATATAAGAAGACGAAGTCATATAGAAACTCTTTAATTCAAAGTCATACAAGACGAATTTTGTACAAACCAGTTAAATTTTCAATACAAAAACTCTTACAATAAAATACATGAATTTTTAACAATGAACGATAAATTTTCAATCAATTATGAAATAGTTGAATTGATCATTTCAAAAATTCATTCTTGAACAGAAATAGCAGAATTCCCAACAAAATAATCAAATATTCATCCTTAAGGTGGGCTGCTGATTCCGTAAGAATGAAAATTCTATATGTATATGAATGCATAACATGATAGTAATTTGTTCAAACAATTTTCTCTTGCAATATTAAGTATTTACTGTTACAAAACAGGTTTCTATAAATATTCAGAAACTAGTTTTCTACAGTTTTCCTTTTTCCTCCTCTTCTCTTAACTATCTTCTCCCTTCACCTCTCTTTTTCTCTAAATTCTCTTCTCCTTTCTCTTGTTCCATTCTTCTCTTTTCTTCTTTTCCTCATAAATCTCTTTTCCTTTTCCTTCTTAATCTCTCCTTTTCTGCTTATCTTATCTTCTCTTCCACCCTCACCTTTTTCCTACTCCTACCCCTTCTTCTCCTCCTCCTTCTTCTCCTCTTCTGCTCTCAACTCTCTTCTCCTCCAAACTCTCTTATCCTAAATCTCTCCTCCTCTACTTATCTTATCTTCTCTTCCACCCTTAACTCTTTTCTTCTCTTAACTCGCTTCTTCTCTTGAATTACTCTTTTTCTCCTTTTTCCCTTTTTTCCTATCTCCTTCTCTTCTTTTCCTAATTATCTTCTTCTATTCTTCTCTTCCGCCCTTATTTTTTCTACTCTAAACTCTATTCTCCTCTTACTCTTGTTCTCCTTCTACTTTTCTTCGTCTCCCAACAATTTTTTTCTCTTCTTATCTTTACTCTCTCCTTCACTTCTCCGATTCTCTTCTTTTTCTTAACTCTCTTTTTACCTTCTTTTTCATCCCTTTGTTCCTCTCTCCTTCTCTAAACCCTCTTCTTCTCTTTTCCCTTTAACTCTTCCATTCTCTCCATCTCATCCTCTACTCTCAATTCTCTTCTCCTCGCCTTCTATCTTCTCTGTTCTTCCTCATATTTTCTTCCTTTCTCTTACTAACTCTCTTCTTCTATTCTTCTTGAAACTCACCCCTTCTTTTTTTCTAATCTCTCTTCTTCTACTCTTTCCTCAATTATTTTTGTTTCTTCTTCTTTTAACTCCCATCTTTTCTCCTTCCCACCTTTTTTACCTCTCTCCTCCTTTTCTCTTCCCTACTCTCAAGTTCCTTCTTCTCTCATTTCTTCAACTCTCTTCTTCTCCAAACTCTCATCTTCTCTTCTTTTTCTCTTCTCTTCTTGACTCTCTGCTTTTCTTCTTCTCTTTTTCTTCTTTTCTCTGACTTCCCCTCTTCTTTCCTCCCCTTCTTAATAAAAAGCTTACGCTTGAACCGTGTAGTCCAATGCACACACTGTTTCATTTCATAATTATCGATAAATGAAAAAATAATTAGAATAGTTCTCGAGAATCATTAACGGCTGCTCGATGCGAAACTTTTTTTTTCATCATGGAGGAAAACGTTGAATCCGGATTAAAATTGTCTTCTGAAAATGAATTTGTGAACAGACGTTTTTTTGTCCCAATTTGTAACAGTGTGACCTGTTCTTCAACGGCTCCTAGGACCATTTTGAAAAGCAATTTCTCGAAATGTTTCCCACTTGACAATTACAATCAATTCTGAATTGGCAATCCACAGAAAAAAATGGGTTCTGACCCAATTTAACACGACAAAGCAAGATACCTCTTGAATCTTTTCCATTTGATTCTGCGAACGTTTCATTGAAACGCCCCCTACTAAATTCGAATCTGGACTATCGAATATCCACTTATCGGCAGCATTTCATAGCATATGGTCAAGTTCTGCTATATTCTGATACCAGTTCTCTAAAGACGATATTTTATTTCAGAAAAAAGTTACAAAAACACACACACATTACTTCCGAATTATTGCGGTAAGACTTAAAAGAGCTACTTTATAACAAGAATGGGGGAAGGGAAGCTAGATGATTTTACGGTCAATAGTGATTACGGTCCAGCAAGCATTACGATTGCTGGGAACAGCTAGGCATTTTCGTCAGGGTACGCCGACGATCTTTTCATGGCTCGGTTTGCTTGGTAGTGCGGTTTTTTCATGTTAACAGTTTTGGGCTCGGAGAGGGCCTAGTCCGGATATTGAGAAGCGCTGTATTTAAAGCCGATGGAAAAACGTTCCTCACGCATGATTTAATGGGAGGGGTAGCGCCAGATTAGTCCGCAGAAGCCGCTAGCGAGAACTCTACTAGCAAGGACCCCATCATCGACGGTGCCAGAGTAGAGTCATGCGCTTTTGCCAGTCCTTGTCTAATGACAAGTTTTCCTGGAAGATTGAACTTTATTTTGGAAAAGCCATCTTCTTGGCTTCAGAATTCAACTATTTTGTTTTGAAAGGCAGTTTTGTCATCAGTTTTCGCTCTCTCAGTTTCTTAAAAATCAATCATATTATAGAAACCCCAACTTTCTTAAATTAGAAAGATGGGTTTTCAAATAGAAAAGATCATGATTCAATCCAGAATGTGATAGTCCAACTAAACAGTTTGTAGGATAAATTTTGATGATAGATTTGATATTGATGCTTCCACGATGATCGATTGTAATGAAGGAAGATGTTTCTAGCTTTAATCGTTTACAAAACTACGAATTTTGTTGAGGTTTTGTGAACGTTACAGTTCACATCCTCGGGGCTGTCCTCAAACTCAAAAACAAGGACCGAAATTTGACCAATTACTTCCAGTGAAGCACCCGTCACTAACAAACAAATCGAAAAAATATGTAAGAAGCCTTCGAGCTATGTAACAATTTAGGCCTAGTTTAGACGACATAATTTTTCTGTAGCTTACTCTAAAATTCCTAATGGAGAAATCATCAATAATTTAGAATCCACAATATATACTGTTCTTCCCGAGAAAGCGAATGACAATCGACGAAAGACAAACAACATCCTATACAGGACCCGATTTTTATTTCCAAACTGAACAAACAAAGAGAAAACAGCAATCAAAAAAATTAATCAGAAAAAAGATATCAGAGTAATACCAGCAGATGGAAGCAACACGACAGTAATAATGAATTCATTCATTACAGAAGACTTTCGTTTAGCTAAACCGCTACGGGACGTAAATATTTGTTTAGCTGAACTCGGGAGAAATTCCTACCACTATCCCCTTCCGCATGGGTGTTTCTATAGGTGACTTCTAATTGGTTGCTACCGTCAGTTGCCGTGTCTACTCAAGAGTAGTGGGGGTAGAGGGGCCGCTAGAGTTCGGCTAAACGAGCGTGGAAGCGTTCAGGTAAATGGACGTTCAGCTAAACGAGAGTTCCGCTGAACGGAATTCTTCTGTATATTCAGAAATAATATAGTGGCAATATTGTCAGTATTGTCTAACTGACAATGCATACGAAAAACTAGAAAAATACCCTACTGAAACAATAGTAAAAAAAAAACTCTCCTTAAGGACTGTAAACTTGACCATTCAACAATATTTGAATTGACACCTACTAATCCTATCCTCCCAAGACTTCACGGACTCTCAAAAATCCACAAAAACGATGTTCCACTTCGACTAATCGTAATCGCAATGAGCTCAACAAATTACAACCTAGCATGCTTCCTTACCAAAGAACTGAATCCTTAGGGAACGTGAACATATTAAGTAACATACACGATATACTAACTATAAAAAAATCGTTACTAAGGGAAGGAAAGGTGGTAAAAATGGTCAAGGAAACTTTGAGTAATATGTGAACGCTCCCGTATACAAAAAACTCTATCACTCACGTTCAGGATTCTTTCGACTTCATCAAACAGATACAACCGGTTAACATTCAACCTCAAGGCATCCTTTGCAAACTCCCTGTCCAACCTTTTACATTTGATAAGACACTGTGCTAATATTACCTACTCCTCTTCCAATAACCGATTCTACGAGAAAACCTCCAACAAATACAACATCTAAACCATATTCAAACCATCTACGGAAAAAGAGCATCATCTCAACATTCCTTTAGTCAAAAGAGCACCTTTTATTGATCCAGAAGTGTATGAATTCCCTCCTCTTGTGACGAAGTCCATATGGGAAAACCCAGGAAAGCGGTGAGCCAACGTATAAAGAAACATGCGAGTAAAGTCAGCCTAAAACATTTTACGCAATCAGCGTGATTTCTAGATCTCAATCGCGTCCTTGTTATTTCACAATATTAACTCTCTACGAAGGCGACATAGGGCTCCACCACGAAGGCTAAGATATCATTTCAAAGCCATTTTAGGCTCCACTTCGAAGGTTAAGATATTCTTGCAACGTCACAATAACCCAGTGGGAAATTTACTATCGGCCCATTGCTTGGCCGATTTTCGCCAGGCGCTAGGCGTAGTCACCCCAAGCTTGGTCCAACATTGCGTCAATGGTGAGTCCTGGCAATTTCCCACTGGGAAGCTTCACCACGGAGGCTGATATATTCTTGCGACGCCACAATAAGCTTCACCACGGAGGCTGAGATATTCTTGCAACGCCACAATAGGCTCCACTACAAACTCTGAGATATTCTTCCAAAGCCACATTAGGCTCCACTTCGAAGGTTTAGATATTCTTGCAACGTCACAATAACCCAGTGGGAAATTTACTATCGGCCCATTGCTTGGCCAATTTTCGCCAGGCGCTAGGCGTAGTCACCCCAAGCTTGGTCCAACATTGCGTCAATGGTGAGTCCTGGCAATTTCCCACTGGGAAGCTTCACCACGGAGGCTGATATATTCTTGCGACGCCACAATAAGCTTCACCACGGAGGCTGAGATATTCTTGCAAC
>WSXT02179998.1:0-21330 GCA_011762715.2 Neuroterus valhalla | reverse complement strand
CAAAGAGGCTTGCCGCAAAGAGACTTGCCACAAGGGAGACTTGCCGCAGATGAGACTTGCCGCAAATGAGACTAGCCCCGAAGCGACTTGCCACAGGTGAGACTCGCCGCAGATGAGACTGGCCGCAAGGGAGACTTGCCACAAATGACTAGCCGCAAAGAGACTTGCCCCAGGTGAGACTCGCCGCAGATGAGACTTGCCGCAGATGAGACTTGCTGCAGATGAGACTTGCCGCAGGTGAGACTTGCCAAAGGTGAGACTTGCCGCATGTGACTCAATATGGACCCTTTTTTTTACTGTGTAGGATTGATTCAAGATGGGAAACAGTAATTTTTCGCTCCTTCAACGCTTCCTGCAATAACTTCATTCATAAATCATCATTGTTTGATAGTTTGGAAATACGTACTAATTTGTCAGTCCATCAACTTTTTTCAGAATTTTATAGTTATAAGTGATAATCTATTCCAAAAATATGGGTAAATGTAAGAGAAAATGAACATTGTTCCAACAAACTCATTTTGTATCAGTCCTTCCCATTTCAGAACTTTCGACAAATTCAAATACTTTCAGATACAACTTTATTCAGTTAGAATATTTCTAGATGTGCAAATAAATTAAATTTCATCATATTATCAATTTGTGTGGATTTCATATTCAAAATTATATATCTCAAACTATTTTGATTGAAATTTTGAAACCTCGAATTATGAATTATCATCTATGATTCCAAATAATATTTCGTTTAGGCACTTTCAATATTTCAAAGAAAGAGAATGAATTCTGGTGCATATCTTGCATACGGTGATTAGTAGGCTTATCGTTTTTTAATTAGTACAGTCACCTTCAATACTTCCCCCTGTAAAGTGGGCCAATAAACGAATATTCTCAGTTTTGATTGACTGCGCCGTTCACAGCACACATAAGCCTTTATTCACTCAGCCATATTAACAAGTGTCCGCAACTGCCCTAGAGCTATTCAGCATAAAAACCATCCACATAAGCTGCCTTACTATTTTGCAGTTTCTCGCTAACGGATGAAGTGTTGATATCTGTTCTCCTTTCACTATCTTCAACCGCATTACTTGATAGATCATTGTTTATGATTTATCTGCTGCTGGCTTCCGTAACGGTCGAGTTTGGATTCGACTTGCAGTTGCGGTTTCGCAGTGTTTTTTGTATTTCACGGGTTCCGTCTAGTTTTGAGTTTTCCCTATATCAACCAGCAGGAGTGGGAGGGCGGCAATCACATGCTTTCCCACACAGGGCAGATGTTCTCCTTCTCCTGCAGTCAGTTTCGGCTCTGCCTTCTGCCTGTAAGCAGTTCTTTATCTGCGCTCGGTGAAGGACAACCAGCGGATTCAATCTCCACTGCTATCTTGGACCGTCAGTCGAGAGGTCGGTAAGTGAGGTCTCCTGACATGGAGGAGACCGGGTAGTACTGCTGGCTTTTAGTAAGTTTATGAATAGAGTCTTTCATTATCAATTGATGTTCTGACTTGATCATCTTCGTCGTTGTGAAGGTGACAAGTCGGGTGCCGTATTCCCTCATGTTGTGTCGGGATCGATGGTTCCGGGAGAGCCATCGTGATCGTAGCTTCCAAAGGCTACATCTGTGCCAATCTTTCGGGGTGATCACCAAAATTTTTTGTGCCTAATGAGGCACGACAGCTTCAAGTCTTATAGTGAAAGAGGATATGCTCTGTCGACTGATCGGTAACTGGAGTAGCGTCCTGCCCTCGCCGGCCTACGCAATTCCATCGTTATTTCTTCAAAATTTTGGTCCTTCGAGCCAGATACTGGTTCGACGTGGGCGTGTGGACCTGAGTCCTGACGACCCTTCCTCTTGGACAGCTTAGACTTTTGATTTTGTAATTCTCCGCAACAATGAGAAAGAGCATGAGAACCATCCACATAAGCTGCCTCACTATTTTTCAGTTTCTCAACAACGGATATAGTGTTGATATTGATTCTTCTTTCGCTATCTTCAACCAGATTGTCTAATAGAACATCTTCTGTTTGACGGTTGTTATGATCCGTGGTCTAACCTCCATTTAAATTTCCTGAAGAAGTCTTATATACAGATTTTTACCATATTGCAGTATGCCGAGGCATAGTATCTTTTCGCTTCTGCAAGATATTTTTTTCTCAATCAGGTATACTCTATCGACACGTCCCATATTTTCACTAGTTACACGGTCATTTTGGGTTCTCCAGAAGACCACAAAAATTCAACACTCTAAGACCTGTGCCCGTCTTCGAAAATATCTTTATTAGAATTCATCTACAAAATTTGCATGCCACGTTATGGAAAACATCATGTATGTGCCATTATGGTTTTGGTCGAACTCCTCATCAGAGCAGTTTTGTAGGGGACAGAAATTTTATTTGGCGCAAGAGTGAATTACCAATGGTTATGCAATTACCGGAAATTACTGTTTAGAGGCGAGTGTGCTTACGACTAGTCCAATAAGTTGCATTATAACTCCTCTTATATACAACATATAAATTAAAAACTTGATGCCATGCTTGCATAACAGACTTTGTTCCGATGTTTCAGATTGTTTCTGCATAGCAGAGCGGAGCCCATCTGGACCACTGCCTGGACATAATGGTTTTAGGTTCTTCACAGTCCTACCAGGAGATATTCCTGATGTTTACAACTGGGTTATTAATAATCACGGACTTCAAAGCAACGAACCCTTAATTGTAGTGGCAAGGGACAATTTTATCGTGGGTTGGATGGATCAAGTACTTTTCCATTCAATACATGATTCTCGGGGCAATCAAATTATCAAGAATATTGAGAGCGGAGTGACCTACAAATTGAAAAATAAGAATAAAGAGCAGAATCCATCATTAACTCTTCGACGTATCGAAGAGGCTATTCAAAGTATTCCTAAAAGCCAAAGTGAAGTGTAGAAATTTGCTAATATCAAATGCCCACATCCAAACTCAAGTGTTGGTAACAAGTTTTGCTCAGGAGAGGTTTTCTGCAGTTTTCCTCTCCCTTCATCATAAGTTTCAGCAAGCGCAAGCAATCACATTGATAATCGGGCTGCAGACGTTATAGTTTCAAATAAAGGAAACTATAGACGCATATGCTTGATGTATTTGTGGAACGAAAATTTGGTTTGATTGTCTTAGGATTTAAGGTTCGCAACCCGGTCTGTAAAACCTGGAAACCTAATCCAATCGAGAAATCTAAAACATTTTCGGACCGACTCCTTGGGTTTAAGATTCGCAAATATATTGTGCACGCGATACGTAATAAAAGAATAATTGAAAAATAAAATCATTATGTTTCTGAAGAGTAACTTAATTGCTGCAATACATGCCTAACCTAAACCAATTTGCACTCAATAGAGCTGTGTTGCTTATGCATGAAAAAAATCATTGAAGCCCTATCCCAAGAAGCTAAACTCCAGATTTCTGTTCACAAATATTTCGGTGAATCTGTAGATCATTTGTTAATAGCAGGAAAATAGGGTTCTATTTACAATTGTTGACGAAAAATGACCTTCAGAAATTATACCTTCAGAGTTATACGGATCTACGTTAAGATGATGAAAGCAAATGTCACTACTGCTTATCAGATGCAAAATAAATATTATATCAAACTTCAAAGACATTATTCAAGAAAAGAATGTTGAAATAGTATGAGCAGACAACTCTTACCTTAAAAGCATATGACTGTAATTATTTCACCAGAAAAAAAAATTTAAAAACTTTTCTTACTTGCAAACTGACTTCTGATAGTTACACCTTCTAAACTTCGAGAGATGAAATGTTTTTCTATTTAATTTACAGATGATTCCACACAGGATCTCATATAATAAATTTGGTTCAATTAAAAAATTGTGGGAATAATTTTTATGCGGACACTTCTAAATTATTTTGTAGAAAGACTATTGACTATCATCAAGCTGAAATTTGTTACCCATTTTACAAAGAGACGATTTGAAACTGTTCAATCGCATGTGAGAGGGGTAAATCTTGAGGGTCACTGGAATGCTGGGGATGACTTTTCAGAGTTTGTCATTTTTATTATGATTGTGAGTTTAAAACGAAAATTCTAGTTTTTAGAACTTGACTTGTCTAAGAATTTTGGAACAGAACATTTTGCAGCTGAATTGCATGTGAACACCTTGGACTAGTTTCAACGGAATTCTAAAGGGTGAATTTGAAGGTCTGCTGAATTCAAGTATGAATTTATGAGCTTCACTTTCAGTTTTCGGAAGTTGACTTGCGTGACTCCTTCCAGTGAAAGAAATGTATACCTAGTGTTCAAGGAGACACTTTTTATTTGTCTGGTTAGAAGTGCTTGGAGTAGATTCTGAGGGTCAATAAATAATTTTGCGATTTGGAGGACACAACTCACAGTTTTTCGAACGTGATTCGTGTGAGAAGTTCCAGTTAAAAATTTATATGACGAGTTCAAAAGCGCAGACTTCATGAATATTTCATTGAAAGTGATTTGAGTTATTATTGAAGGCTGTAGAATATTTTTGTGAGGCAAGAAACACGACATGGTGTATCATGAAGGTAACTTGTGTAGCTATCTTGATTGAAGATTTTCAAAAATGATTTACATTCAGATACCTTGGGATTTTATCGCTCAAACCTGCAGGAATAGTTCTGGAGGTCACAGAAGATTTTTGTGTGCTTAAGAACCTAACCTTGATCTTTCGGAAGCCGAATTTCAAAATTGATTTTGATTGAAGAATTTCGTAGCGGATTTACATCTAGACACATTGAAATTGTTCTGGTGGTAATGATGGTGATCGATTTTCATGGTCGCGGAATATAACAAGGAGACAAAGGGTCTGCCTAGACAAATTTGGCTGTACAGATCAGGATGTATCCGGATTAGAAGTGGTTTCTGAGGGTCGAATTGGTTTGCACAAATTCGAACATATAAAATGATTGAGCCCATATAAAGTTGTTTTTTTAAAACAGTGCTGAAGACTTTCATATTTAGGTTCCATTTTATGATGATGTCGAACATCGTAACATGGAGAGTGTGCATGTCAATGGAAGAAAAAATCTAAGGCGATGACTTGAAACAATGCGTCATTGCTAAGTTATCAACTTCTCTTTATCATAGCTGGGGCCCAGAGAATTTCATGGAATATCTTGTTAGATTGCATCGGGAGACTTAGAGGCTCACATAAGAGGGCCTTATCATACCGAAATCTGCTTGGATAGGAGGCCCAGAGATGTTCCGCGTGCGGATCCGGAAGCTTCGTCCACAAAAGGTTCAAAAGGTTATAGGATAATTCCTGGCACAGCGGAAGATCATAATGTGTTTTGATTTATTTCTAGGTCGCAGAAGAATATATTTGAGGGTTGAAGGTTTGTGATACTACTCTATGACGTGATAGCTGGAAATTTTACTCCTGGAAGCTTCATACTCTAGAGCATCTCGTTGGAGATTATAGGAAAGCTTCTACACTCCTAATTTAAATCAGTGAGAAATAGGTAGGATCAACTGAATTCACCGGTCAACAGCGCGATTTCACCGTTTGAATTAGCTAGAAATGAGTTGATAGTTGAAATCAAAAGGGGTTTCGACTGATGATTAGTTAAATCTTGCTGTTTCAGATTTTGTTCATATTTTATCTGCTGCTGCTGGCTTTCGTCGGAGTCAAGTTCGGATTCGATTTGAAGCTGCGGTTTTGCGGTGTTTTGGGCCCTTCACAAGTTCCCCCTAGTTTCCCCGGTAAGCCCCGGTAAGTGGACGGTGGTTAGCGTAGCTGTTGTCGGACGGCCCCTGCAGGCACACAGATCATTTCTCTTTGGGTTCCTGTGAGTGGACAGTGACCAATCGAATGGCTCTTCTCGGACTGACCTTCCACGATTTGATCGTCTTCTGGTGCTGTGAGAAGTGACGAGTCGGATGACGTTTCGCCTCCAGTTACGTCGGAACCGATGGTTCTGGGAAGAACATCATGATTGTAGCTTCCGGAGGTTATATCAGTGATAATTTTCCTGAACCACCACCCAATATATTTGATACAATTTGGTTGCCTCGGCATTTGAACTCCTGGACATTTCTGTGGACCGATATATTCTCTTTTGACTGATCGTAAACTGCAGCAGCGTCCTCCCCTCGCTGACCCACAACAGTTCATCTGTATTTCCTCAACAGATTTGAAAAGTGTGAAATTTAGGAGGCCGTCGTGAGAGGCTCTGGAGGTCCTCGTACTAGGCCTCTTAGGATTTCTTGATAGAAAACCTGATAAGAAGCTTTGAAAGGTCTCTTCCAAGGCTCTGGAAATCATCGTAAAAGGATCTGAAAGACTTTGTAAAAGGATCAGAAGGCCCTCGTAAGGGACTATAGAGGCTTTCCGTGGGAGGCTCTGTGGAGGCTGGTGGGAGGCTCTTGAGGCTCTCGTGATAGGCTGTGGAGGACCTCATAGAAGGCTCTTGAGGCGCTCCGCGGGAGACTCCAGGGGTGTGGAGAAGGCTTGTGAGGCACTAAAGAACCGAATGGAAAATTCCAAAGGCCCTTGTAAAAGGCTCTGGAGTTCTTGTATAGGAATCTCATGAATTCCGTATATGGCTCTTGGTGCTCACGTGAATATCTCCGGAAGCCCTGAGATTTTCTGACACAATGGTGGTAGCTGCGTAGAGATCTTCTTATAATAGAGAGATATATAATAATATTCAAAGATATGTTGCTGCTTGCATGAAAAAGATCCTTATGATAGGAAAAAACTGTTCATTTAAAAAAGGAATATCGAGGAATTTTTGGAGTTCGGACTCTGAAATAGATTCTCTAATAGAATTGGCATAGAGGATCGTTTTCATGCGAGCACCTTCATGTTATAATATAATTGTATAATATTATATGATAGGTATTTTCACTGAATTAAGAAAAACTGGATGGTGTCGTGAAATCGATCGACGGTTAGTCCAAGCAAATTTTATTTTTCACAATGCTTTCCTGAAAACTAAAAGCGAGCAAACTGCTCATAACTTCTGTTATTTTTGCATTAGAAAAAATATCCAAAGAGTATTTCGAAGGGAAAAACGATACCTACGAAATGATGTCTCTGAAAAATTTATTTACTCGTTTGTTCATACTAAAAACTCTATATTTCAAACAAAAAAAGCATAATGATATCAGTTTTTCCACTGTAACTTTTTTTTTGTTCCTCTGACAGGAAAATTTTTCAAGCGAACATTGTAGGTTGCAATTGTAGATAAAATTGTTCGTTAATCGTTCATTTGCCATATGTGTTTTTTTTATAAAATTGTTATAAAAAAATTCTTTTACAAATATTTCTGCATTTATAAATGCATGGTATTGGACAATATCTTGTACACACCCAGAAAATACTGCATATGGTCAGTCTTGATGGGATGTATCGATGACAACAATTCTCCCTATAAATATACAATCAGATAATGAATGAATGTATGATGTATTGAGAAACCTACTTTCAATCTTAAAAATGTAAAGTGTGTAACAATTTTTGAGAAGTTGAGTTAAATACGCAGTTCGTGTTATTAATCAAGGCTTTTATGAACTCAAGTACCTATAACACAAACTAATAGAAAACATAAGAACTTATTTTACAAAAATTTATTTATTAAGAAAACATTATGTATGCAGTTTGTCGAACATTCAGTGCGGTATTAAACAGTATACGAAGAATAGAATTAGTTGAACAAAAAAAAGGTTGAGACATAAAATGTAGAGCTGTTCTACAATGTTTGGTTGAAACATTTTTCTTTCAGAGTAACAGAAAGCAGGATATAGCGGAAAAACTGATATCATTATGCTTTTTTTTTAAATAATGGAATTTTCAGTATGAAAAAATAAGTAAATAAACTTCCAGAGGTATTACTTTCTAGGTATTGTTTTCTCCCACAAAATGCTTGTTAGATTTTTTTCTAATGCAGAAATGATAGAAATTATGGGCAAAAAGACGATTTAACCCTTCGATTCACGATGGCGCCGAAGAAAAGGGGGTGAGAACCCTGCGAATGCATGGTTAGGCTTTCCTAGTGGTACCCTGATCCTGGGCCATCATCGGATGACGAGCCTTGAGATTTATTTTATCATATGAAACTGAAGTTCGGAACGTTCATGGTAAACGGAAAAAACCAAAAATTTATAATCTAAAATCTAACGCATGAACTTTCTATTTTTTAAGGACAAACAACTATCAAGAAAGTTCCATCCCCTTAGCTGCCGGGGTAAGCAGTTTGTTTGAACCCTCTTCGTATCAGCAATTGATTGAAAATTCTGAAATTTTTACAATGCTTCTTACCTAACATTGTCAACATGAATGCTGTAGGCTCAATACTGGCTGTCAATCTTGCGCCATCGTTGATCTCATTTTGTACCAAGCCTAAGCCAAGCATGGGCCAATGGTAAAATCTCCACTTGGTATCGAAGCAAAAATGTCTGTAGAGCAGATAGACACATCTGATTGGTTTCGAAAATATAAAAACTGTGAGAACTGTAATTACATGTATTTTATTTTATAATATTATGATAAGCAGGCGCCTGCATGGAAATTCCCTCACATCTGAATCCATTTTTTGAGATATTTGCTCTTTCTGAAATCAGTGTCTTAGTTTATTTTTTGAAATTTGAATAGGAGATATTAAAAGACAAGTTCGCTTAAGTTCTGAGTGTAATCTTAACGATGTGTAACAGGTGTACATTATTCCTCCAATTCGTCCAATTCAGAAGGGCAAACGAGATAACAAACACTATTTCTGACTTCGACTTCTCTGAGAATATTCATTGGGTACATCATCATCCAGAATTCTCATCTACTGTCGTTATCAGCAGCTGGAAAAACATGAAGGTCGGTGGAGCTCTGGTCTTCACCTTGGCGTTTCTAGTTAATTATATTGGTAAATATACGCATATATAATTCTGCAGTTTTTTGTGATTAGAGTAGATTAAATTCCTTAACAAGTAGAAAGAATAAAAAAGTATATAAAGTTAACGTTAGCGTGGAAAAGAGCAGTGTGATAGCAACGCCATATGGGACTGTCTATAGATTACGTAACGCTGAAATTTCAAAATTTCGCGACCTGTCTGTTTGTTCCTAATGCTACCTTAACGATTTTACTTTTTTATGTCTGTCTGCTTAACTTCACGTAACGCCTGTTAAAAAAAGGACAATTTAGGTCAAAAATATATAAATATTAAAAAGGCCAGAATATCAGCAGATTTGCTTTTCTATTTATTTTGAGAAAAAAAAATGATATCATTTATAAAATGAAAAATGAAAAATAGGTATCAGGTAACGGCGGAGAATAAGCTTGAGCCCTATTATTAAGGGCACTGAATAAACGAACTCTGAATTTTCGTGGCGTCGCCAATGCACTGTCAAAGCAGACAATATTTCTGGCGGGATATAGCAGATTCTCATTTCCACAACGGGAATTTCATGATTATGCAAAACTACGGCGTTTATGAAACATTCGCGGGTTATACATGAAATTCTATAACTTCCAACTATAAGTCAATAAGAAGGAATTCTGCGAATAATAACGCATGACGCCGTAATTTTGAGCCAAAGTTCAACAACACCCCCCGAAAATAATGAAGGTTTGACATCTAGAGCGTCAGACATTTACTGTAGCGCCATCAACGACATTGTTCCGACCGAAAATTTGTATCACTCGCGTACTTGCACGATACCGCATGATACACGATGATACATGCACCTATTGCCGGTAAAGTAGTGTTCGCAATGAATAAATAGTAAAGATAAAATAAAATTGAAACATTTCTGCATAAATAAATATTTAAATTGTTTTTCTAGAGGAATATTTACAATTTCTCATATTTTATAACGAAAAAGATCACATTCATAGTTTCTTGTAGATGGAAACTTTTGGTAGTTTAGAAATCAAACAAGTTCGAAATTTAGAACTTTAGAAGTGTTTCATGCCGCCCGTGTCCTCAATTCACTGTTAGCCTTAAAAATTAACATTGAGAAACGGAAATCGGAAAACATAATCCACTCTCCGTGCACTTGAACTCCACGCATGTTTGGAATACAAAAGAAAAATAGAAGCCTATCAAAAAAAGATCCGGATTGAATACAGAACAAATACGACACAAATATATTTGACATGGCGCCAAATGATACTCACTGTTTGCTACAAAAATGTTAATTCGAATCAAGTCAGTTCAGGAGTGTCCAGTTAGCGCCATTTGTGTAAAATTGGAAAAAATGTTCTACTAGCTCTCCAGACGAACTTGAGCTCAAGCCATTAGGTAATAAAACACAGGTTCAAATCTTTATTTTGCTATCCTAAGAACAGACAAACATAGTTTGATTCTCTATGAAAAGCATATGCATACGCTCAGATATGTTATTTTCTACTTTGTGTACAGTTTTACAGCCAAATTCAGGAGAAACGTATTTTGATTAGAATTTTCAGGGACCACTCCTTTGCATTGTAATAATATGCTACGAAACTAGAAAAATACATTCACAAAAAATGCGTTCTTCCTATGTTCCAGATTCCCTTCGTATGGAAGAATCGGAACCAGCCGGGGAGGTAGCTGGAAATCCAGGATACAGATATTTTGTAGCTTCATCAAAAGACCTTCTTGACGTTCGCACTTGGATACCTGGTGGTCGCCTACTTCCAGTCATAGGTCCCCTGATGGTCATAGAAAAGGATAATTACGTAGTTGGATGGGTACAAGGAAATGCTTTCTATCCATTATATAACAGATACGGCTATAAGATCATGAAAAGTGTATTAAGCGGGAGGACCCATATAATGACGTATCAAGATTTTGACGAAGAAAAAGAAAAAGTATTTGAGGGTATAGAAAAGTCTCTTCGGGAACGATCGCCGAGCCCCGAAAACTGAGGCAAAGTGAAAGGTGATTGATACAAAATTCAATGAAAATATAGAAAATTGAAGAAAAAAAATCCAAATCTGGAGTATCTGAGTTAAGCATCAAAGTTAAGCATAGAAAATCGCAGTTAGCACTTGCATGAGTAAGCGGTTATCAATTTCGCCTTATCCTCTACTTAATTTCCCTCGTATTGGTATTCAGTTGCGCTCGGAAAAGGTTTTCTGCAGTTTTCCTCTTCCTTGAATAGAAGTTCAAGCAAATGCGAGTGCCCGTTCGAAAAATCTGTCTGCAGGTGGTAGGGAATACTTACTGAGGATGTTATTTCTATATGCCTAAATACCCAAAACTATATGTTTATATTTCAACCTAAAAAACCAATAAATTATGTTTTCAATGCAACAGCAATGCCTTATGATAACCTGTTTCCAACATCCGAATGCAGTTTCGATTTGAATCTTAATATTGCCTTTCCCTCCTACCTTCCCTTGACATCAATAATGTATGCAATGGTATTAGTTTTCGTATGATATGTAGTGTAGCTAATATGCCTGACAATTATTATTAATTGTGTTTCTACAATGCCAAATAACTTTGGTGCATCCCATGCTCAGTTATTCCACAAGGCTGGTTCTGTCTATTCTATCAAGGTCGCTGTTTGACTATTCAATCATCCCAAAAGAGTACGTAAGAAAAGGAGTAGGTTCATTCTCCTGTAACAAAATGCACATTTCTGGATTCATTCAGTTCAATCTGTATGTGAATGTTTTCAGAAAACTGACGTATAACATAGATCACGTGCTGCAGTTTCTCGTTCGAGCTAGCGTCCACCTTCAGGTCATCCATGTACAGAATATGGGTTTGTTTATGCACATCCTTATCATCATCCATTGGACATCTATGTGACATGCTATAAAATGTTTAGCTCATTAGGTTCTTAGCTAAACAGAACCATAAAACACTAGAGGAAACCCCCTGAAAGACACCCATCTTTATGCAAATTTATCTAGTTGTCCTTGATTGGACATGATCGAAAGTGTTCGATTGGTGTTCTCCAAAGCATCCTCGTACGACCTAGAAAGTCAATAGCACTTGGGTGATGCTACCGTAGTACGAACGGTCAACATAAATCACCTAGCAGAAAAAAGTAGTAATAGGAAAGCACCAATCAGGTGCGTCGACGGTTTTAGCTTCTTCAAGCGCCAAAATTTGATTGTTGCAGCTTTATTCCCACTTCCTCCTGCAAGCTGTGACGTTTGTTACCAGAAATCCCTATCCTAGCTCCACCCCCGTGTTCAATAGTGCTTCAATAGATCTCCGAAAATCGTCACATGTTTATCATGGACACCCTTCTAGTAGAAATTACACCGCCAACATAGCCATCAAAGTCATGAGAGGAACGTTTAAGCCCCACCACGCAACAACGCAATAATACCTTTGATATGGTTGATATTATTATTATTTATCATATACCATTTATTATGTCCCGATAATAAAATATTGAAACATCGAGGACACGCATCTATCTCTAAGGCTCAATATTGCTGAAGCCCAATAGGTCGAGGGCATTTTTTGTCAAGAATTAGATTTTTTTAACCTTCCATAGAGCCTTGCCATATTCTTTATGCTGGTACCCACTCCGCTCTTCATCCTCTGCAAATTAACACCTGAATCTGCTATAACGATTCAATAATATGCAAATACAAGCCTACGCAGTTTTACTGTTCTAAAATGAACAATTTCTTCGTTGAAGAGAGCCATCAAAAGCTATCCATGTATATATTGAACATTTATGTAATTATGACGCACCCTTGTCCGATGCCTTGCTAAATATCAAACCAATCATTTGATGGTCTATTCTTGAACACGCTTGCCTCACTCATATCGAATTAAGCTTCTTTGGCTTCTACAGGCTGACCATTTACTCCAAATTTTTTCCAGACTCTTCAAATCTCAGCTTCTTCCAGACTGTCGTACACTTTTCAAGATCAAAAGGAGAACAACAAATCTTTTTGTTTACCGTTCAATTTTTTCTTGCAATCTGTCTCAAGCTGAATATCTCATTCTATTTTTACGATCCTATTCATAAGCATCTTAGTAAATACATTTTCTGCGATACTTTCAGGATTATTGCTCTGTAATCAGTCCAGCCACCCCTATCATCCTTTTGATTGTAGATAGAGATGAGTACCGCCTCCCTTCAGTCATTTGGAACTTTGTTGTCACAGCACACATATTCATAAACTCACTTAGCCACACAAACAAGTATGAACCAATGACCATAAGCATTTCAGCGGTTATATCATCTAAAAGAGCATCCCTACTGTTCTTCGAATCCTTAATTACGGATATAATGTTGCGAAATCGATTCTCCTTTCGCCACCCACAACTGGATTGGCTACTAAAACCACTCCTACTGTCTTCCAATTCGTCCAGAGCCCAAAGCCTCTACAGCAACAGCATTCTTTATCCCGACTTATTCAGTCCCAATACTTTACATCCTCGTCATCTTAACAATTTAATATTATTCCAACAATTTCATATTTCCTCCAGGATCTCCTTGAATTTTTGTACCTCCTTCCACTCTTATTCTATTCTTGCTTCCTATGACTAGCATCTTTACGTTGGAACGTTTATCCCTTCAAACATTTTCTAATCTGATTCCTTGTCTATTGCTTTCACCTCTAATACTCTATTTAGTATACGTCTAATAGTTAATGAAATGGGTCAATAAAAATGAAATTATTGGCCAGGGTATGTTATTCTCACTATATTTGTGTTTCTGTATCGTTTATTATTGATTCCTGGCGCACTTTGCTATTACAGTACAGCCTCTCAATAGGGCGCCTTTCGGGACATTAGGGGAAGTGTTTTCCAGGAAACGCGCTACCCCCACTTACATTCTTTGCTGCTCTCGAGATTTTTGCTCGTTCTGCCTCTGAATGAGGCGCTTCCCGAATGAATGCGTGGTATAGGAGGTGGTGTATGTAGAAGGTGGCGATTCGGCGGGCGATTTCCAATTCAAGGTCATTTCCCGGTTCTTCACGGTCAAGTTTATCCAATCTATCCTTGGGCACAACAGATCAAACATTGCAAAATAAATCAATTGTGAAAAGAGTGCTCTAATTTTCAACTGAAAAATATATTTTTTCTTACAAAAATTGGAACATTTAAACCCACAATTTGAGAAATCAATTAAAGATGACAAAGAAAAACAGCAGATTTCCAACAAAATAGTTTATTTTTAACTAATGTTATGAATTTTCGAATAACAATATGATTCCTAAAAATAGCTGAATTTCCGAGTAAAACAATAATTATTTTCAACCGAAAATGGAACAGTAACATTTTCAAAAAAAAAAACAATTTTAAACCAAGCATTAGTGTTTTATACTGAGGAAAAAAATCTTCAACTGAAGGAGTTGAGTTTTCATACAGATATTAGCTTCTACTGAAAAAGATAAGTTAACAACAAAAATTTGATTGCTCAAATTTTAAATTGAAAAGAAAATTTATGTTTCACTAAACAAATAGATTTTCAACATGAACTATGGAATTATTATTTCGAATAAGTTAAATTTTCAGTTAGAAAAGAACTAACTGTCAAACAAATCATTACATTTATACACAAAATGATGATAGATAAAATGATGAACATTGAACTATTCTAGTTCAATTTTTGACGAAGAAATTCATTTTCAACCAAAAAATACAATTTTTCAACAGAATGGTCGAAATTTGAACCATAAAAATAAAAATTTTCGAACATACATGGACTTTACATTTTCGGCCAGAAAAATTAATTTTAAACCAAACATGAGAGTTTTTAACTAGATGAATGTTCGACTGGAATTAAGAATGTTTGACTGCATAACTTGAATTAAAAACCGTGAAGAAGAATTTTTGAAAAAAGATAATAACTTCCGCAGAAAAAGATAATTTTCTACAAAAAATCGATTTTTCAACAAAATATGAGAGGTTTCAACAAAATACATGAATTTTCAATTGATTTTCAACCAAACTGATGAATCTTCAGGTTTAATGATGAATCTTCAAATGATTAGATGTAGTTCAAGCGAAAATAATAATTTTTGACCATAAAGAATAATTTTCTACAAACAAGGCGAATCTCCCACGAAGTACATACATTCTAATAGGCATAGTTCAAAGCTAAAATTTAAAAATCAATGTACAACTGAATACTTGAATTTTCACCAGAAGAGGTGAATTGCTTTTTATCAAAGTAGTTAGAATTTCAACCAGAATAAAATTTTCAATTGAAATACTTAAAATTTATCAAGAAAATTTGATTTTCAACAAACAAATGTAAATTTCAAACAAGTAGTTGATTTTTTAACTCAAAAAGGATGAACTTGCAATGAACAATGTGAACAAACTTTTTATCCTTATTCAGAAATATTTCTTCTTCGGGATAATGCTCCTACTCTGGAGACTGCTTGAAGTACTTTCTTATTTTTAAATTAAGTAGAGGAAACTTTAGGACTGTGACGGATTTTGAATTGGAGAAACCTTTCTTTTCAAATAACTCACTTCTGAATCCGAATTATAACTAGTTTACAAAGCTCCCGTTAGATTTGAAAAATTCGCTGTTCCAATTGAAAGTATACTTCTTCACTGAAACTCCCTGCCCTAAAATGAAAACTATAATTATTTTCTGAAATTCCATGTCCCCAGTCAGATATATGAGGAAAAGCAAATAAAACGTGATAAACCTATATTTTTTAAAATAAAGATAATAATTTTTTTTTGTAGGTTTCGGCTATCATCAATTCGATTATCAAATTTGGATCAGCTAAAAAAATCCACAAAGCAACAAATTTGCAAAACGTTTTTCTTTTAATGGAAAAAAATACAAATTCTTCCTCTTTTGACGAAGATATATTTAAATGTTTTTGGAATAAGATTACAGAAAAGTTACATTCTTGAAATCAAAGGATAAGATATCTTTTTAATAATAAAAAGAAAGCCGTTATTTTTTGCTTTTTTTCTATAGAATTTTCAATAGTCTTGGTTAAGTCAAGTAAATTCCTGGTTTTAATTAAATTTCCGTTTTTTCTTGGCCAAAAAGATTCCCGATCATTTCCCGGTTTCCCGGTCAAGTCGCCACCCTGATATACGTTTAGCATGCGCGTCGCAGTTTACCGTTCAAAAAGCAATAAAAATAGTCTTCTTGGCCTAAAACTTTGAAAATTAAAACTAGAAACATAAAAATTTTGCAAAATATTGCATTTAATATGTCACAATTCCCGATTTCCCAAGAACGTTATTTTTATTTTGTTTGGGTTTCCCGAAGGTAACGTCCCTTATTTTCTGGGTTCCCATTCTGCGTATGGTGCTTGTGTGTACGGTTTCTTTATTTTTAAAAATATTTTTCCATTCTTTGGCTGATCTCAGTCTTACAATCATTGATCGTAAGCCAAAGAATCTGTGCTACCCACAATTTTTGGAATTAATTTAATCATATTCAAAATCTAAATTCTAGAGCATTTATTTAGCTTTGATTGTGAGCACGGGGCTCTGAAATTTTCAATAGAAAATGGAAGAATCTATTGAAAAGGAGGAATGGATTTCCTTTTAAAAATTCTAATTCTCACTCTGCTCACCAGCCCTAGGAGAAACGCATCTCTCAAGAGGAAAGAAAGGCAAAATGAGAATTAGAAAACTTCATAGAATCGGTAGAGAACGCTCACAATCCAGGGAGTCACCGCAACAATTCTCCAGAGAGTTTCGCATTTTCTGAAAATTCATAGGAGGAAATCTAAAAATAAAAACAAAGAAAGCATCGGAAAACAAATAAAATAAAATTTTTAAATTCAGAAAAATGAAGTACAAGGTATGCTACCACCTGGTACTTACCCCTGTAGGCAGCACACAACTTTTTATCACTTAAAAAGAATCCATAGAAAATACTGTCTGCCTACCTAGACAAACTAAACTAAGACTGCTCTCCTCTGGAGCAGGGTACCTGGACGACCTAACCCAAAGGACGTGGTGAACGAAGTGAACCCTTCCATGGGACCGTTCCCGTCTTATGTAGCGCAAGACTTATTACCTGATTTCGTACCCGGTACGAATAATTTCAGATGATGCTGCATCTATTTTTGTTGAAGGAACGGTTTGAAATGCCAATATAATCGGTTTCTTATATATAATGTGGGATGCGCACACACGTAACAAATACTTATAAGTCATTATAATACTATAATACTTCATTCAACTATGCAAACCATAGTTTTTCATTGGAAATTATTTGAAGAATACTTATCTTGTATTAGAATTATGATTGTACCAACTTACATGTATAATTTTTTACAACAAATAAAAGTATTTTATCGAGAAAAACAATGTGAAACTGATTATTCATTCCTATATATCTTTTTTACTTGATTAAAGCCACTCCGAATGCCGTTTTTCATTAGGAAATCATTTTCACCAACAGCCCCCTATTGAGAGGCAATGATTTCAAATCTTCTTGACTGAACGTGAAGACTAGAGACAGCGGGAAGCGTTCGAGCATGCTTGAGGGGAATGCGTTTTATTGAGAGGCGCCCTATTGAGAGGCTGTACTGTACAAAAAAACACAGGAAATGATGATACATTGTAAATAAGGGCCGATAACTTTTGACAAGTAATCAATTGCCGGAAAATTTTTCTGTCAATATTTTCTCTGGTTCTCAGGTATCCTACAAGCTGCACAAAGAGTTAGGTTTTGTATGGTCAACTGGTTGATCGGAAGAAACTAGGAACTAGTGTTGAGCTTGTCAAAGTTTCTTTGGGGAGGAGGAGGAGTGGGAGGAGGGGGGGGGGGTTGACACAGTTATCGTGATCGACATTATAAGTAGTAGGATTCAATGACTGACTTCTGGTCAGCAGAGTCATAGTTTTCTAGGATTAGGGGAAGGAAAAAAGTACCAAAACATTATTCAAAATTACTCTGCAGATCACAGCAGAATGTAATTCGAAATAACTGTTAAAAAATCTAATGATTATAAATAAATATATCTTTGTTGTCTGATTTACGCCTGGGAATACATTTCGAAATGAAAACAAATTAAGGATGTTGGAATGAGAGTTGCTTTAGATAGGACTCACTGCAACCTGACTTGTCCATACCTTCGTTTATTTTCCGACTGTATCTATTGGAATCTTTCATATCGCGCAGCCCTTTCCGACTCCTCGACCTTTTGAATAGCAGCTGTTGTCGCTTACAAATTCCAGATTACGAGTAAACTCATCCGCTAGCCGCCAGATAGCGCCTCATTCGCCCTGCACTCAGAAAAAAAGTTGAGTTGATTCAACAAAACAGTTTGTTCAACCTAGTTTGTTTGCTGAGACAAATAAATTTGGTCAACCCAACTTAAAATTTGGTTCATTTAAAAAAAGACAACAAATTTATTCAGTCGATTGAAAGTAATTATTTATTTGACCGTTTCTAGTTGATTTAACCAAATAAATTTATTAGGCGGAATAAATTATATATTAGGATTTAATTTTTTAATTGCACTAAACATACCGATGCAGATTAAGTCAGCTCACGCCATTAGCCAGTTCGAGTAGCAATTTCTGATCGTGTCGTTCAAGTGGTGTGTTTGTGCCTACATTCCGAAGAAAATGAGCAAAGTGGAACATTTTTATAGGTTCAAAATTCAAAAATTTGGGGTCTCCAGGAATACGTGGAACATTTTGAACGTAAGTGAAACATTTGGTTCACAAGTCCCTGCTGGCACCGGGACATAACCTCAAAATTCTAACTTTGCTATATATAAAATTCCTAAATGTCTGACTAAAGGACTAAAAGAGCTTTGAATATGTTCACTTTCATCAAATAGGTTACAGGATGAAATAACTTGAGCCACGATGTGAAAAAGCTTAACTTTTCCATTAAAGATAAATAAAAAATTCTCTACGAGAAAAAAACTTTTTGTTTCAAACAATTTGAAAATTTCATTGGATCGACTAGAGTATTTGGTTGAATCCACCAAAATCTTTGGTTGTATCAACCGAAATATTGAGTATAATCAACCGAACTTTATAAAACAAAGAATTTGGTTTGAACAAACATTTGATTGAACATATAGCAATGCATTTATTTGGTTGATTCAAAGAAATTTTGGTTGCATCAACCAAACTTTTTTCTGAGTGTGTTCCAGAAAACCAATAAATCTTATGTGTCAATCCTCCCAAAATATTAAAATAGCTGTTTTTAATTCATTTCCAAGTCTTCTTGTGATGATTACGAGATGTAGTGTGATTTCTGAATTCTTTTGATACTCAGAAAAAGTTGTTATTCGGAGAAATTTGTTGACTTACTTCAGACCAAGGAATTATGATTAAGAAAAGGGTCCTTTTTTATTATAAAGTCATCCTTTATTCCAACGACGTTTCGGAAGTCATACCGCTTTCCTCATCAAGTTACAAGTCAAATTGTCAAAAATATTAAAATCATACGAAAATTTTACATCCTTCTCAATTTCAACCACGTCAGGTCAAGTTCCGTGGTCTTATTTGATATCGAAGTAGATTAAAATTTATTTATTTTTGTTTCGGTTCCTTCAAAATTTCATAATTTTAACAATCTATACAGCAAAGATGTAATTGAAAATTACAGCAAGTGGATGAAGATCTATAAATTTTAATCTACTTCGATATCAAATAAGGATGTGGAACATAAGTATGATTTTAATATTTTTGAAAATTTGACTTGTAACCTGATGAGGAAAGCGGTATGACTTCCGAAACGTCGTTGGAATAAAAGATGACTTCATAACAAAAAGGAACCTTTTCTTAATCTCAATTCCTTGGTCTGAAGTACGTCAACAAATTTCCACGATTTACAACTTTTTTTGAATATACAACACTTAGACAAATAACACCAAAAGAAGCACAAAATCGCTTGGATTAAGTATTTTTTGATACGTTAAATATATGTCGTTTTGAGGGCAGGTCGTGTATAGTAACCCTTTTGTAATTCGAGATTCAAGAAAAGCGGACTCTTATTTTAGTTCCTTCAGATTCAGATTTGTGAGCTACATTTTCAGCCCGAACATATTGTCAGGATACAGAAAGTAAAGGATCCCGATGGCAAGGTTATGGTGTCGGTTTGTATGTGTTCCAGAAGTTTAATACATACTCACATGCTTTACATGTTATTGAAAAATCATTCAGATAGAAGACAAATTTGGAATCTGAAGAAAAAATAATCTGCCCGCAGCGCGGGCACATTTTCATGGCGCACTGCGCGTTCGGCTCCATACGTGCCTAATTCAGTTTACAGTGTAATGCATACACAGAATTACAAATATTGCCAAAATGCTTTAAGATGAACAATTCTTCTATCAATTATCTCTTCTCGTCTTTTATTGTTTGGCATGAAGATGAAATTTTTTATTTTTGTAAGTGCGTTATCACGACGAAAACGAAAACTATTCGTCCTATCGAAGAAAAATCAACAATGAATTTGTAGACTTTTTAGGGTTAACAATTTTTGTTTCTTCCACTTTTTTCAAATCTCGCATAGTTTTGCTCAAAAACGGAACTTTTCATTTTTTGTAACATTTTTATCGATTCAAACAAAAACTATGCATCTGATGACACAATGGTTTATATAAAATTTATAGGTCTTTCTAAGATAAATAATTTTTTATGTTAACATTTTTTTGCACCTTGCACAGTTGAGGCGGAAACATGCATTTTTGATTTTTCAAAAAGCGATTTCGATGGATGAAACCATAACTATTAGTCAAAAATGTCTGGCTAACGATCCCGTCCTTTCTCTGACCGTTCTGTTTTTATCAACAAAAATCATTAGTATAAATTGTTTCACTTTTTACCTACTACAAGAAACTGTACTTACGATTTTTGATTCTTGGGAAAAAAAATTAGAAAAATATTTCAAAATGTTCTCCTCTTTGATTTTGCATCCACAATAGCTGGCAAACATACTCGTCCTTTCTTTTCTGGTTTTAAAAAAATGCGCAAAAGCACGATCGAATATGATCTTTCTTCCGAAAGTTATCGAGTTCACAAATTAGTTTTCGTTATTTTTTGTGCGATCAAGAATGGAATTTTCGATTTTTTGAGAAAAATCAAGAAGTCGTATTCGAGATCTTGTAGGGCTCCCAAGAAGAAACATTTTTGCTCTCTGATTTTCTTTTTCATCTTGCGTTATTTGGCTAAGAATTCTTATTTTCTTTATATTTTTGGATTTTGAAAATGCCACGACTCCAAAAATTTTGCTTTTATCAAAGAAAGTCATAGAGATAAATTGTTTCATTTTTCACCTACTACAAGAAATCGTACTTAGAATTTTTGAGTCTTGGAAAACGAAGTCCAAAAAAATTTCAAAATGCTCCCCCTCTTCTATTTTTTATCCAAAATAGCTGGTTAACGAACTTGACTTGTATTTTTGGTCCCTCAAAATGGATGCCAAAGCACGATCGAATATGATCATTCTTTCGAAAGTT
>WSXT02179987.1:0-21331 GCA_011762715.2 Neuroterus valhalla | reverse complement strand
TCTGACGATAATCGACTGCGCTCAGGAGTTTTGGTTTTCTGCAGTTTTCCTCTCCTCTGACCAAATGTTCAGGCGAATGCAAGCGTGCGGATGTTGTGGTTGAGAATTTTCTTTTCTTCTATTCATTTGAGAACGATGTTTTATGAAAATATTTTAGGTTTAGAGATCATTCAACTCCCACCCTGCGATATCAAAGATGATTATATATTATAACGTTATTAATGTATGTTATTATTTATGCTATGCCTGGAAACAGCGATTCAGATCATCGCTCACTTTTGCTGTAAAACTGAATGTTGTATCAAATAAATATCATTTTTTCGAATGTTAGAGAAGATGCATAATGAAAAATTTGTTTTGCTGTAGGAAGCTCCTGAATAAATATACTTTCAAACGAAATAGATCTCTTCAAAATCTTCTTATTCTTGTGATCTATGAAGAATAAAAACATACGCCAATTTTTAAAATAGGCAGGAACTAAAGCAAAATAGGATCTAAAAATGACTCAATTCAGAAGTTATGTTTGAGTTTGTATGAATGACAGAATCGTTGCAAGACGAACTTCAAACTACACCAATGACTCAAAATTTTGCCTGCCAAAAAAATCTTATCAACGAATTTCAAACATAATAGTAAATTTTTAATATCTTGATTTCATCAGGCACATGAATTAGTCCGTGGCTGAAGAATAATTACAGGATTCAAAGACCCGAGATGAATTTCTGACGAGAATAAAAATATCCCAACCTCCTCACCGAATTTGTTCTCCCGTCATTTCGTGGTAGAGCTTTAGCTTTCCTCTTATGACTCTGGTGGCTATGTTGGCAGTGTTATTGCTACTGATAGGGTCTTTCATTCCAGACGGACAAAAAACGAAGGGGGAAGCAACCAAATAGGCGATAAGAATGGACACACCATATGGACAGAGATGTTATGCATCTTCACTTCGTAGCTCAGAAACGTGGGCAAAGTGTAAGCGGAAGACATCATTTTCTCTTCTTTTCTAGGTTTCCTCATCTATCTACAAGAATAAGGGAACAGAATATAGCAGGTAGAAAGCGCTCAATATCTGTGCAGAAATTGCTCTCAGCGTGTAAAATAGCTGCCATTAGGATGGAAGTAGAGCAACAGCCTCCTGTCGATGGAATTCCCAAAGCAGGTGTGGATAATGAAGAGGTGATTGAATCTTAGGGCATAGTTGCTAGGGATAATGGAGCACAAGTATCGGGTCCACTGGAAGCACATACGGACACTAACGTTTCTGGTGAACAGCGATATCCCAGAAAAAGTGCAGCATCTTAAGAGGAATTTCGGTAGATCTTTACTAGAGTTCAGAAATGTAGAGCCAAAAAAACGCGTTCTCTGCAAAAAATGTTCATCACGAAGGATTTGCATGCACATTCAGATGCAACTGCATACAGGTGCGAACTCTTGTATATTTTATGGCTGTGGCAGTCAAACATGACTCTTTGCTCGCATCTCAAAAAGTTTTCAAGATCTGCTCACGTATAACATGAATTTTGAGCTAGGTGAATGCGGAATAGTGCACGTAATCAGAAGACCGCAGCATTTTAGACGAGAATGAGTATCATGTAGGGGAATTGACCGAAGGTGAGTCATACAAATATTTGGGTATTCTTGAGTTCAAGGGTATTCAGTTCAGGATAGTTGCGTTTAGCCTATGGACTACCTTCACTATGAGTCTCAGATTAGTTATGAAGAGTTCTGTCAACCTGATCAACAAGAGCAGGGCTGTCAACACATATTCTAGAACATAATACCATCATAACTTGATAACATCAATGTAAATTCTTCTAATAGTAGTAGTAGAATTAAAAAATACAATTTGCAGCTCCTTAGGAACAACATAAAAGTTTTCGAAAATTTTAAAGTCTTAGGGTCAAGTGAAAATTTAAAAGATTCCAATATTTGTCTGAAATCCACTACAGCACATTAAGAATTAACTTTATAACATTGCTGCAAATCTTTCTAACTTCATCATCAATATTCTTACAAATAAGATTTGAAAAACATGTACATATTTTTTTTACTGGATTTTGTAATACGCGCCATCACTCTTCCTTATCGAATTCTTAAACAGATAACGGCACGGTCCATAAGCGTCCGTTGAGACTTTTCTTAACTCGTATTCCCGAATAATAAATTTTTCAAGATCCTCGCTGAAAGTGACTGTGATATTTTTAATTATCCATTTTCTCTTATACCCACATAAATCTAATTTCTCCTTCCCCTGTTTATGTTGTTCTTAATAATTTTCGATTGAATATTTTCCATCCTTCCCCGGAGAAATATTAATATAGGCCATATTCTCTCACTTCATAATTTCCTTTATGCTATATCCAAATGAATATCTTTGCTTTTTTCCCCAACTGTACTCTATGTTGAATGATTAGAATAATGCTTGTAAGTGTCGCGTATTAATAGAATATACACAAATTTGGTGAATTTCTCGTACATAGCTTTAGCGCCATTAGAGATTAAAAATGAGGTTATATGGTAAACAATAAAAGTTAATTAAAATTCCTCATTTTTCGAATCCTGGTCATCTTTATTCGCGTGATGTTTAATTGATCTGAATTCTTTAGTTCTTCTCCCATATCTCTAGAACGGAAAACTGGGGTAATACTCTACCCCATTGAAAATTCAAAGTTCGTGTCTGACCTAATAGTATGTTCTCATGGTCGAGGACCGTAACCAGATTAGATAAGATTAGATTTTTCACTCCATGTATGCCCTTTTCGGGTTTTTACATATCTACATATATTCGCCCTCTCCCACAGGAGATCGACAGACATATTAAAACCTCCAACTCAAATCCCTTCCCGAAATCTCCAATAACTCCAAGTCTCATAATAAGCCGCCAAGCAATACCTGACGTACTCAATCCTGTGGAATTTTTTAATTTCTGAAACCCTCTACCGTCTGCAGCCTCAAGGGCCGTAACCATAATTTAGTCCAAGTATTCGGAAGTCCATCTTGGTTAGTGAGCGAGCGCCTCAGTGTTTTCAGTGAGTTCTGTGCGGCAGTAAAAATCACCTGGGGCAACGCATTACTCCAGTTTTCCATTAGCGTTCGAGAATTATCGTGGTAAGTGAATTCAAGTTTTTTTGTTAACACGGTCCAGTTGAAGGTTCAAAGAATGAATTTGAAAGTTCGAAGTGTAAATTCAAAAAAAAAAGAAATAGCAAGAGAATGAGGTATAGTATCTGTATTTTGTATTTATTCCAAAAAAGTGCCTAGGGCTAGTAAGCCCTCTAAGGAACAGGTAGTACATATGGAACATACAACTGATGCAGCAAATGGATTGTACAAATATGAGTAGACAGAAATGGAAAGGTTGTCGACAATAGATAGGGTACAGAGAATTTTTGTAATGCTAAGTAATGCGTCGAATTTTAAGATCTTGATGTTGTAAAGTATAAGAGAGATATACATATTCACGTATATAAGTTATGACAGGTAATAAGTGGCAAATTAATGAAGATCAATGATAATTTCTGATGCAGAGTCATACTACTTACTTGAGTGTAACAAACGTATGTCATACTCGAAAAATAAGTTTTACCAATGAGAGGTTTCAAGAGTCGGATTTGAAGTGTTGAATAGATGATCAAAAACAGTTTTCTAAGAAGGCATTGTGAAGGTGCATTTCTAATTGTTACAGGTAATTTATTCCAAACAGAGTGAAAACAAAGTTTGAATGAGGCACCCGTTATAGGGCACCAGATACCTGCAACGGAAAGTACCCAAGGTGGTGTCCATGCTACCCAGTAGAGGGTTCTGAGTCCCCGACAATTGGGGTACGGGATTTTTGACAGCTTTGTCGATCATACGCCATAGTCTGTATAGACATTGCAAGGTGCGTTATTTGCATCTTGCAATATTGGACCACAACTCTATACATCTAGGAGGCCTGCATTCATGCAAAGCAGACTACGATCTCACGTGGTATATGTAAGGATCACCGAATAGAGGGCTCTTGTTTTTGTGATGCAAAATTAACACACCATTTATATCTAAAGACCATGGTGTATATTGGAAACAGGACCTGTCAGAAATACCCCACGAAGGGGGTTCATCGAACCCTAGGGCGGGGTTCAGGGAACACCGTTCAGATTCTACCTGCAACTAAGTTTACCCTCAGGTTTTTACTGTGAAGGCGTGCACCCCGTATAATGAACGACCTCTGCATTTTACACGTGTGATGTGGTTGAATTTTCTGTTACAGTTTTTCATTCACGGAGTTTGGACTGTGTTGATTTGTCTTTATCGACAAAACAGAAGAGATTGAGACGGTACTCTGGAGCTCCGGTTCTGAATAGGTTATATAGCAGATTGCCCATGAAAAATTGCCTTCTTTCAGCGACATTAAGAAGTCCTGCGCTCTCTCTCTCTCTCTCTCTATACTGAGCAATATGCTCACTTTTTGGAATGTTATATATAAAGCGAATGCAAGAATTCAATGTGCGCCCAAGCTCAGCGTTAAGCTCAACGGAAATATCATCGTAGACTAGACAGCCATAATCAAAAAAGGGAAAATGAGGCTTTTAACTAACAGGATAAGAGTTGGGATGAGAAGTGATTCTTTATTCCTATTCATTCAACTGTTGGAGGACTCTATAGGTTTCCCTAGAAATATCTGAAACTTGTTCATTCCAGGAGAAAGTGCAATTGAGAATATAACCAAGATCTTTAACTGATTCCATAAAAGGCATGCTCCATCAATGAGGAGAAGTGGTAGGGTTGCAATAGTTTCAAGTGACGGAGATGGAGAAGGTCCTATAATAATGGCCATTGTTTTAGAAAGATTAAGAATAAGACAATAAGTCGATGCCCACTGCACCACCAAGTCGATATCTTCCTGTACCTTTTGAAGTGAATTCTTTAGGAAAGAAATAAAACCGGAGAGCTGAAGCTTGAAATCGCCAACGTATTTGTGATATTTGCAATGTCGAAGGTTGCTGCCGAGATCAGAGTTGTAGATATTAAATAGGGTGGGGACAAGAGTGGACCCTTGAGGGACACTACTCTTGACCTCGCCACAGGCCGACTCCTCACCATTGCTAATTTTAACTCTTACAGAACGATTGTTGACATATGATTCAAACCACGTAACCACCATGTCCGAAAGATTAAGCGATTTAGGCATGGTTAATAGAATATTATGGTTAACTGTGTATAGTGAGTTTTAAAACCGAATTTTCTGCAGACAATGTCCTTCCGCTACCGATTGCACAGTGTGACTGCTGTATCAAAAAATTTACTTTAGGAGAAGCAAAGCATGGCAATTGATGAATTGTCAGATGATGAAGAAAATAATGAGGAAGCCTATACTGATTCAGAATCGGAGGAGGACGCTGATGATGAAACATTCGAACCATCAGAAGCTGATGTTCAAGATGAGTCACGGGTGAGAAATATTTCTCTTGGTTCATTGAATGTTTTCAGGGATCTGATCTATATTTTCAGTTAATTTTGATACTAATAGCAAATTATATTTTTTAATAAACTTTGATATACAGATTTATTTACAGATTGAGAATGCGGATAGTACTGGACCATCAGCCAGTGCGCGAAGAAGACCCATTTTCCGTACAAGTGCTGTGCAGACGTAATATTTCCTTATTTTGAAACGTTCTGAAACATTTTCATGTTCAGTTTTTTTTCAGCGAGAGTAGCTCACATACTTGAAAAGTGTGATTATTCACCTTTCTAATTCCGTTCGGTTGAATAGTTGAAAAATAGGCTATTTTGTAATGAAAAAAGTCAATTTTGCATGTTTTTTGTTGTTTACTAACCATTTTTCCATATTAAACAGAAAAAAATAAATGTTAACACAACCATCGTCCTTTTAATTAAAAAAAAAGAAAATGTACTATCATAAAGGTGGCCTTCTACAAATAGAAAGCACGGTGCCACCGTTGATGTTCGGGGCAATGTATTACCCCAGTTTACCGTTAGCGTTTGAACTACCTGGGTTTACCAGTCTAGGGATATGTTGTCATGCAACTTCTGATAATTTCTGAATTACCCGCCTCGTGCGCTGTCTGTCTTATCCAAATTAGTTCCGAATTTTGCACCTTCTCAATAGAAAACTCCACAGCGATGAAGTTAGCTATTGATAATTTGAAATTTTGTACACTTCAAGCCAAGTACTTTTCAGGGTAAGCGGAACATGTTTGGTTTCAGCCTCGCCGTACTACTGGGAAACAAGGAATTGATATGACAAGATTCAAAAATAAAATTGACTCGGGAAAGTTTAAGCAATGGATGTGTAGCAGAAGAAAGTAGATATAGCCCGGATGCCACTGAACGTCTTGCAAACGTTTTGAAAACGTTTTCTGGCAAATGTGAAAAAATTTGTAAATTTTGGTGAAAATACGTTCTTAACACGTCGGATACTTCCGCACATTTTTGATACTTTGACTGAACAAAACTTCTTATAAACGTCCTGAGAACGTTTGGTAAACATTGGACCAAGCAAAATTTGAGCAGATTAAATTTCAAAACGTCTCTAAAACGTTTGCAAGACATTTATCAAACGTTTACAAAATATTTATTGAACGTTTAAAACTCGTTTTAAACCGTTTTTAACGTCTTCAAAACGTTAAGAGTGCGTTTTGAGGAAGGTTTGAAGAACGTTTGAACAAAAAAAAAAATTTTTTCAGTAGCTCATATACTTTCAATGGTATTTAGACCATACCCAAATTTCTGAAGATGACTTTTCCATATCTTTTCTTATGAACATATGTTCGAAAGTCGTATATATCCTAATCATCATAATTCCCTGACACTTGCAGGAAAGGTCACGCCATCTATCCGATGATTTTTGTGATCAAATGTTTTCCAAACATTTACAAAACGTTTGGAATACGGTCGTAATTACGATTGTTCAAAATTTTACTTCGCAATCGTTTGTCAAACATTTCTCAAACTTCTTTTCAACGTTCACCAAATTTCTTTCAAAAGTTTTCCAAGCGTTTAAGACGTTTGAAATACGTGTTGAATTTCAAGTCACTCAAAATTTTATTGGTCAAACGTTTTAAAAACGTTTGTACAACGTTTTTGAGAAGTTGTGTTCACTTGAGTCTCGAAATTCAGTGTAAGTATCCGAAATTCCAAACGTTTTTGGTTTGCCAGAAAAAAATTTAAAATTGTTTGAAAAACGTTTGTAAGTTACATAGGAGGTATTAGATCAGTTTCAGAATTCATTGCGTGTTTTATGAAAACAGAAAAAATCCTGATTTAATTTTTAATTTTAATTTCCTAATTCGAGACCTTCGCTTGGGACGCGGCATCTTTAGTAAACAGAAGCTTTAATTGAATTGTTGAGCGCAACAAATATACACGAGGTTTCAGCAGCATCACAGGTAAGACCTGATAGAAGCAATACACAGAATAAGTAAGTCCAGCCTGCTTCTGTTTTCAAACGAGACACTCGTCCTGTGCAACATCGCTCCGACAGGGGTCACTGACTGATCTCTTTAGCAAACACCCCATGCAAAGAGTTTCGCAATGCCATTAAAATAATCCACTGAGCGATATCTTCACACGGGCCAATCAGTATCCAAAATCGTTCGTTTCAGGCTTTTCTCTTTTTCTTATTTACATTTGCTCACCAAACATCCGTTCCCTGGCATACATCTCTCGCTTCTTTCATATCTATGCATCTTTTCATACAAGCTCTTGTGTTTCTATGGCTCTATATATTCCTCCTCTTGAGGGTATCATTCACATATTCTATCCATTCCTTATTTGGTCTGCTTCTGGGTACGCTACCGTTTCTTCTATACAACATTGTTCGAAAACCCACTCATTACTCAATTTTTCCATTAGCGTTTTACCGCACATATTACGCAGGAATTGCATGCCGATCACATCTATCTATCTATCTATCTATCTATCTATCTATCTATCTATCTATATATCTATCTATCTATCTATCTATCTATCTATCTATCTATCTATCTATCTATCTATCTATCTATCTATCTCTGCAATATAAGGCAATATTACATATATTGAATCCGCACCCATACTTTTAAACACAATAATTTTTGTTTTATTCACGTTAATCTTAAAACCCATGTTCTTTATTCTGCAATACAGTCTGCTTATCATCCTCTGCAAATCAAAGCCAAATTCTGCCGTGGGAATCTTGTCTCAAACGCATAAGGATATCGCTAGATTTGTCTCAGCAATATCTCTCGGAGAATTGTTAATTGGATCGAAAATATAATTTTTCGAACAAATACGTTATTAGTATTTGGCCGCTGTTATTAACAAATGTATTAGTGCGGGAACGATTTTGATAGCATAAAGAGATGACGGATAAAAATAACTTTGAACACCCAAGAATGTAAAATAAAGTTATAACAAAGAAGCTAACATCATAACTAACTCCTGCCAACCACTTGCAGTCAATAATTACTTAATCCACTAACAATAAAAGTTCGACTGCACTAGAGAAACATTCTTCCTAGTCACCTTAATAAGAAAAAAAACTTGTAAATTTTTAGGAAGATTATTCTGAACAATTTTTTTATCACAAAGCGAGAGCAAAAGTGTATAATGATTTGAATTTTTCGACTCTCATTAAAGAAAAACTGAAAGTTCTTTTGAAAACCCAAAGAAATCAGTGAGTTTTTTTGAAGATATCCATTCGAAAATTGGATTTAAGAAGAATTCAAACAATCAAATATTTGTATACATTATTTATATCTGAGAAGAATTCATTTATTTTTTTGGTTTTTTAATAGAGCTGCTAGTTTTATGAATGAGAATCCCGAAATTCAAATCTATATACACGGGCTTTTGCTGTATGTAGGAGCGTGAAGAGTTTGGATGGATTGTTCAATAAATCTTTTACAATCTTTCAATTTTTTTCATCAGAGTGACTAGGAAGAACGTTCCCCTGTTGCGAACAATTTTTTATTGTTATTGAATAGTTGTTGAAAAAATTCCTGAATAGGGGGTTTTCAAGCATTACGTAATGCACCAAAGAGGGGGGGGGGGTAGCCTTCATAATCCATATAAAGAGTTGAAGGGATACAGAAATATTTAGTTAAATAACACAGCTCCACAAAAAAAATAGAGAAAAAGCTTCCCGGGACCAGACCATGCTAATCTCATGTTTTTGGGGTCGCTGATTCTGAATCTGAGGTATGTTTTACTCCATCACGTCAGGATTTTTCATAACCTCAAAAAACACCCCAAAAGCCATCCTTACCGAACTACAAATAGGCTCACCCTCCTGACCTTAGGAACAGCGAGTTAAATCACTTATTTCTCTTGAACTAATTGATTTCCATACCAGCAGGGGGCTAACCCACCTACCCTGAATCCTCATAACCCTTAGGAACTACCCCTACCAAACCACAAGTAGGCTCATCCTCTTGACCTTGGGAAGGGCGAGTTAAATCGCTTATTTTTCTTGAAATAATTGATTTCCATACCAAGCGGGGGAATACCCGCACCTCCTCTGAATCCCCTCAACCCCTCGAAACTACCCCTTCTAAACCACAAGTAGGCTCGACCTCCTGACCTTGGGAACAGCGAGTTATATCGCTATTTTTCTTGAACTAATTGATTTCCATACCAGGAAGGGGCTTACCCACCTACCCTGAATCAACCTTACCCCTGGAAACTTCCCCTACCAAACCACAAGCAGGTTAACACACCTGATGCTGGGAACAACGTGTATTGTAGGCTTTTTTAAATAAAATGAGTCTTTTTCTCTAAGTGAATCCCACGCCACACCTCTTAACCTCTAAAAATCATTCCTACGTAACCACTATCTGGTTCTCGGAACAGCGAGTTTGATCGATCATTTTTCTTGAAATAAATAAATTTTCAGGGTGCTTAGCTTACTTGTGGTGCCCAATTTAAATAAAAATAAAAGAACAATAGCAGAACGATCGACGTAGGGAACGTCGCTTGTGACCTTTCTTGTCCTTTGTATCTCGTTTTAGGCTCCAGCAATAGTCTTGCATCATGTTGACTCCCCACAAACCTTCATATCGTTTCTCCATGTCTTCCATGTCTTGATGGCATCTTTCTCCATGTTCTTCGCTGAAGTCTCCTAGTTTCGCTGGGAAAAAAATCAATATGTGAATGTAAAAAGTACAATTTAATAGTCATATTGCAACCCAGAACTTTAAAATTCTTAATCTCCGAAATTTAATTAGCCTACTGGTGGTTGGAAAGGGGTAGTTTCTAAGGGTTAGGGGGATTCAAGGTTGGTGGGTAAGCCTCCTGCTGGTATGGAAATCAATTAGTTCAATAAAAATAAACGATTTATTTCGCTGTTCCCAAGGTCAGGAGGGTGAGCCTACTTGTAATTTGGGAGGGGTAGTTTATAGGGGTTAGGGGAATTCAGGGTAGATGTGGGTAAGTCCCCTCCTAGTATGGAAATCAATTATTTCAAGAAGAATAAACGATTTAACTCGCTGTTCCCAAGGTCAGGAGGATGAGCCTACTTGGAATTTGGTAGGGGTAGTTTATAGGGGTTAGGGGGATTCAGGGAAGGTGAAGGTAAGCTCCCTCTTAGTATGGAAATCAATTATTTCAAGAAAAATAAGCGATTTGCCCGCTCTTCCCAAGGTCAGAAGGGTAAGCCTACTTGTGGTTTGTTAGGGGTAGTTTCTAGGTGTTAGAGAGATTTGGGGTAGTTGGGTAAACCCCCTCCTTGTATGGAAATAAATTATTTCAAGAAAAATAAGCGATTTACCTCGCTCTCCCCAAGTTCAGGAGGGTAAGCCTACTTGTGGTTTGGGAGGGGTAGTTTATAGGGGTCGGAGGAATTGGGGGTAGTTGGGTAAACCCCCTTCTTGTATGGAGATAAATTATTTCAAGAAATGTAAACGATTTAACTCGCTCTTCCCAAGGTCAGGAGGGTAAGCCTTCTTGTGGTTTGGTAGGGGTAGTTTCTAGGGATTAGAGGGATTTGGGGTAGTTGGGTTAACCCCCTCCTTGTATAAAAATCAAATATTTCAAGAAAAATGAGCGCTTTACCCCGCTCTTCCCAAGTTCAGGAGGGTAAGCCTACTTGTGGTTTTGCAGGGGTAGTTTCTAGGGGTTAGAGAGATTTGGGGTAGTTGGGTAAACCCCCTTGTTGTATGGAAATAAATTATTTCGAGAAAAATAAGCGATTTACCTCGCTCTCCCCAAGTTCAGGAGGGTAAGCCTACTTGTGGTTTGGGAGGGGTAGTTTCTAGGGGTCGGAGGAATTCGGGGTAGTTGGGTAAACCCCCGCCTTGTATGGAGATCAATTATTTCAAGAAATGTAAGCGATTTAACTCGCTCTTCCCAAGGTCAGGAGGGTAAGCCTACTTGTGTTTTGGTAGGGGTAGTTTCAAGAGGCTAGGGGGATTCGGGGTAGTTGGGTAAACCCCCTTCTTGTATGGAAATCAATCATTTCGAAAAATATAAGCGATTTAACTCGCTCTTCCCAAGGTCAGGAGGGTGAGCCTTCTTGTGGTGTGGTAGGGGTAGTTTCTAGGGGTAAGAGGGATTTGGGGTAGTTGGGTTAACCCCCTCCTTGTATAAAAATCAAATATTTCAAGAAAAATGAGCGATTTACCCCGCTCTTCCCAAGTTCAGGAGGGTAAGCCTACTTGTGGTTTCGTAGGGGTAGTTTCTAGGGGTTAGAGAGATTTGAGGTAGTTGGGTAAACCCCCTCCTTGTATGGAAATAAATTATTTCAAGAAAAATAAGCGATTTACCTCGCTCTCTCCAAGTTCAGGAGGGTAAGCCTCCTTGTGGTTTGGGAGGGGTAGTTTCTAGGAGTCGGAGGAATTCGGGGTAGTTGGGTAAACCCCCGCCTTGTATGGAGATCAATTATTTCAAGAAATGTAAGCGATTTAACTCGCTCTTCCCAAGGTCAGGAGGGTAAGCCTACTTGTGTTTTGGTAGGGGTAGTTTCAAGAGGCTAGGGGGATTCGGGGTAGTTGGGTAAACCCCCTTCTTGTATGGAAATCAATCATTTCGAAAAATATAAGCGATTTAACTCGCTCTTCCCAATGTCAGGAGGGTGAGCCTTCTTGTGGTTTGGTAGGGGTAGTTTCTAGGGGTTAGAGGAATTTGGGGTAGTTGGGTTAACCCCCTCCTTGTATAAAAATCAAATATTTCAAGAAAAATGAGCGAATTACCCCGCTCTTCCCAAGTTCAGGAGGGTAAGCCTACTTGTGGTTTTGTAGGGGTAGTTTCTAGGGATTGGAGGAATTCGGGGTAATTGGGCAAACCCCCTTCTTGTATGGAAATCAATTATTTCAAGAAATATAAGCGATTTAACTCGATTTTCTCAAGGTCAGGAGGTCAAGCCTACTTGTAGTTAGGTGAGGGTGGTTTTTGGTGTGTATTTTTTGAGGTTATGAAAAATCCTGACGTGATGGAGTAAAACAAACCTCAGATTCAGAATCACCGACCACAAAAACTTAAGATCAGTATGGTCTGGTCCCGGGAAGCTTTTTTCAGATTTTTTTTGTGAAGCTGTGTAATCAACGAATGCAAGTGATTGGAAGGTGTTGGTATTGGCATTATCTTCTCTCGTTGGAATATTTTACATTCCGATAAAAAAATTGTATAAACACTGTAACTACTCAAATAATAATTTTTTTTCAGCTATCTGAAATTCTGCATAGGATAGTTCTATACACTATCTGTTTATGCCATCGAAGTTCTTCTTGCACTGTTATATTTTCATCATAACAATAACCAAATAACAAATAACAATTTATTTGCTTAAAAAATTATTTTTCAAATTCAAATTATCCAAGAGGTATTGCTGAGACATATTCAGCGATACCCTTATTTTTATGATAGAAAGACTAGTTTTTTTCATTATCACAGTCCAAAATTTCCAATCTACATGTATAGCTGACTTGGCAACGGGACACTTTAGGGTCGTGACTTTGGAACCTTTTAGAGCGTGAGAGACGGAAAATCAACTGGAAGCGGGTATATTTGTTTGTCACAGAAAAAGCATCACAAATCAACTTCATAAATGACCTTGCGACTCGTTTTTCATTATGAAGAGTATGTCTAGAACCCTTGATTAGGGTCTACCTCCGTATACATAACTCCTATCGACCATTCACAAATGGAATCAACTTTACTGCATGAAATGAAACTCAGAGGAGAACGTTGTAATTGATACACTGGTCTAATTAAAGCACATAACTTGAGTATAACGCACAAAATAATTTTTTTTTGGCTAATGGCGATTAATTACATACTGTGTGCGCATGTTCGAGCTTCCATGGCTTCTGTTCCCTCTTACTATCTTTCATTTTCATAGTTTTCTTGACTTTTTACTTCGTACATCCATCTTAATCATTTTATCCGGACAAACCCTTGGCTTTATCTTCCCCCAGTTTTTCCAGCCCGATAATTTATCCTATTCCTTGACAACCTTCATCCAGTATTCCTCTCATACAATGAATCACACTTCTCTCTTCCCCTTCCTCTCTAGTACACATTTCCAACACATGTTTCCACGACTCCACTTCATAACCACACATTCTAACAATTTTCTCCTGATGTTCTTCCATCCAGATCGACATGCTTCTATTCTCTTCCACATTTGAAACTGCAACACTTTATTCCACTTACTCTTGCTTTTTAACATTGTCATGAATATAACATTCTTTCCTCATTTGATATATGTCTCCTTCCCGTTCTAAATCTCCTGCACACCACATCTCATTTAGTGGGGAGGAGAATCTTGTCACGAATGATAACCGATTCATTAGATTTTATGTTAGGATGAACTCGATCTCATTTTGAGCGCTGCTGCAATATATTTATATAATTCATAGACCAAACTATCCAGAACTGCGAAAATTCTTTCTTGAAGGTTCGACAACAATCTAAGTGACCGTCTTTTATAAAAAGGAGTGAAGGTTATGATAGGGACAAGATCAGACTCCGTAATAGAAAGTGACCTGAGGTCAAAGGCACGAAATTATCAGGGTCAGAATGAGACTCAATATTTGTTGGTCGTGAGTTCAAGAAAGTTTCTATTCGACATCAAAGCGTAATCAGTTCTTCAAAAGTTAGTTTCTCATCACCAATGGAACGCTTAAGATGATGCTTTGTACTCTTAAGCCCCAGCTTTCCAGAGACCTCCGAAGTGGGGTGCTCCGGGGGAATCATTCACACAAGACCTGCTGCTAACGATTGCGTTACCCTAGTAAAAGGTAAGCTTCCCATGAATTCGATCGGGAATGCAGCTCGGTTTCGTGTGCAAGAAACATAGTGATGAATACCTTTTCGGAATAGTGAAGGCGCTTTAATCATCCAAAATTCTTGTTTAAGTACTCAAGTCATTAATTGAGCTCCACCAGGTAAAGTGCGGGGATGAGCATAGGTGTTTTTTCTCATAAGTGATTAAAAGAAAATGTAGTCGACCTTCAAGTGTCCAGGTCTCTCTTTATCTGTAAGTCTTTATACTCATCCCAAAACGTTGCAACTTGAACTGTGCATAGTCAATGAATTTTAGCTTCGACGTGAGTTTAGTTATTAAGTGCATAACCATGTAAATGCTGTCAAAGAGCTGTTCGGAACCATTATTTTTAGGAGTTGTTTTAATATCAACTTGTGGCCGTTTTACTGCTAGAAGCAGTAACCACATATGGCCTGTGCAACAGAGAAGGTGTTTTGACAATTCTGAGGATGACATTCCTCGTGATCCACAGTCCGCGGGGTTATCTAGAGGCGGAACGTGTTAAGTGGAACAAGTGATGCTCTCCCTCACTCGATTGGCGATAAAGGTGGTCGTTTTATCAGGATTACTCTTATGCAAACGGGAGATGCGTGAGTCAAGCGCGAAGCATCCGAAAACCCATAAATTTGACATTTACATTTGATTGGACAGACATGCGTCTAACGTGAAGAGCCTCAAGTATTAGAAACTCAGAACATGCATTCGAGCTATAATTAATAGAATAATTCTCTCAGTATTTTTTCCAGTTGAAAGAATATCTGAAGAACTTGAGAGCAACCAGAGACTGGATTCCATGACAATCCTAATACACAAACAGACTCTGCGTACTCTGAATCCGAAAGAACGATCTCCTAATGTTTATTTGGTACGGTTAAAAGCAGAGGATAATTACTAGCCCATTTATCTAGAAAAAGGCCGCCTCGAGACAAAATATCGAATAATTGAACCGTTCTTTCACGCCTCTCCTCCAAGGTACGTGCTCCGAACACAACGTTATCAACATAAAAACTATTCCGCGAAATTTCAGCACATTGCTTCGGAGGGAAATTCGTTACTAGTCAGCGTCACAATCATCAATTTAGATTAGTTGGTACATTTTAAAAATGTCAGCGCACATTGCGATCATGTAGACACGTCATATCAATAAGTTAAAAGGCAATTTTATTTGAAGTTTAGGACCGATTAGCATATAAGAATTCAGAGAGATCCCATTACTGGTGAGAGGAAACGTGTTTATAAACATCTCTCAAAAGTGTTGTTGTATAAGATTATTTAATTACTGTATTATGATGAATGTAAACGAGTTGTTTGTTTTCAGAATCTGACACAGGCTCCATGTGACACGAAACCATATATTCTTTGATAAATGTCAAATATAACTATTTATATTCTGTTTGTGCCAACAGTAAAATTGTAAATTGTCAAATACTCGCATCAATATGAAGGATAATTGGGTGATTTTTGAGATTTGCGAAATTTCTGTTTAGTTTAGAAATTCCCAAATTTTTCAGGAATTCTTGGTTGTCGCTAAATAACCGAACGAATTACTATTTTTTATAAACATGTATTTTTGAACATCTGTCAAGCTGTAATTTTTAACGACAACAAAAAATAATTGATCGATGATTCGATAAATTCGAATCTTTACAATTAATTAGAATAGTTCAAACGGGCACATTTTCTTCCCCGGTGATGACTCCTTGTCATCACGCATTAGTAAGCGATGGAGTTTGACCACAGGGCGATAAAAAATTCCTGTTGTAGTTCTAGCATTTGCTACGCGTACCACGTTATCCTTTCAAGGGAAGACTTCTTTAACAGTTCCTAGTGGCCATGATGCTCTTCGTGTATTATTGTCTCCTATCAAAATGATTTCTCCTTTTTTGAGATTATTATTTTCGTCTCTCCATTTTTTTCGATTCAGAAGTGTTGGAATATATTCTTACATACATCTTTCCCGGAAAAGATCTGCCAAATATTGTGATACACGCCACTGTTTTCGCGAAATCTGGTCACCTTTATCAAATATCCCAAGAGAGCCGATGTCAAAACTATAGCCGTGTAAAATGTCATTTGTCGATATACTTGGTGGATACTCACTGTCCACTGGGGAATACGTTAGTGAACGACTGTTTACAACATATTCAGCTTTTGCAAATGGAGTCATCAGTACTTCATCCGTAGGATGTCCGTCTTTTAAAATCCCATTTAAAGTTCGCTTGAAACATCCTATTCGACGTTCCAAACATCCTCCCATGTGCGGAGATGCTGGAGGTATGAAGTGCCAATCAATTTTGCAATTGGTCATTTCATCTTTCATTCGATCTTGATCCAAATCTTGTAAAGCTTCAAGTAATTCTCTGTTTGCCGATTTGAGATTAGTTCCATTGTCGGACCTTAATGTCCTAACTTTTCCTCTTTGTGAAAGAAATCTTCGAATTCTCATAATGCACGAGTCCGTTGTTAAGGATCGAGCAATTTCAACATCCGTTCCTGTTTTCTTTCTCTTCTTTAACATTCTTTATATCTTATGGGAAACATTAATTTCTTCTGTACAGATCTCCACCATTGTATTTCAGCCCATTCTAACTCGTGAACTTCTAATGCTCCTAATTTCCGTTCTGATCCATGTAAGGTGACATTATCAATAAATCTTTCTATCCGTGCAGTTGCTCTTAAAATGCGTACCCATGAATAGTAAATTTTTATTCTAGACAGACATTCCGATTTTTCAGATGTTGTAACTAGACTGATTATTTCTTCTGTTTGATAGTGATTTTCGGCCAATCTTTTTCAGGCAAATACAAAAAGGCTGGACCCTTAAACCATCTATGATTGATGTCAAATTCAGAAATCGGAACGTCTCTGGTGCAGTCATCAGCTACATTTTCTTTCGTTGGAACCCAATGCCAATCAGTTGCACTGCTTGTTTCTAGAATTTCCCCTATTCGTGCGGCAATGAAACTAGAAAGTTGATTATCAATCTTGATCCACTGAAGTACGTTTATAGAATCAGACCAGTAGTTTCGTACTTCTATGATAAAATCAAGAGCTCCTAGTGTCATTTTAGCCAATCTTATCCCTAATACTGCTGCCATTAGTTCCAATCTAGGTATTGTCAAGGTCCGAAGTGGAGCTACCCGTGCCTTTGACGAAACTAAAACTACTTCTTCTCCACTTTTATCTTCAATCCTGAGGTATACTGCTGCTACGTAAGCTTCTTCACTGGCGTCACAAAATGTGTGCATTTGTATGGATGTAGCTTTTTCTAACTTCTTTGAATATTGCCTTGGGTTTCGATACTCTTGATTCTTGTCAATTCTTCTGACCAAAATTTCCATGTTTAAAACGATGTGTTAGTTAAAGAGTTATCCCGTCTAAGTTCTGCTTTCCATATTCGCTGGTGTAATATCCTTACTTTTACTGTGATTGGTAATAGTAAACCTACTGGATCATATACTGACATAGTTATTTTAAGAACTTCTCTTTTTGTAGTTATTCTCGAACAAGTAATTAAATCTTCGTTTATTTTGTTGAATTTTAGGAAGAAAGTTAGATAATCTTTTTCAGCAATCCATGTGACTCCAAGAACTCGTTGTTCGTTCTTCTTTTCAAGGACATCAGTCAACATGTCTTCCGCTAGTAGATGATGGGGAATACTCTTCAGGACGGTTTTGGAATTACTGACGAAATTCTTGAGTTCAAATAAGCCTGCTTGATCTCTATAACATTGCTATCATTCAAAATAGCCTAGGCTGTTCGTGAATCTTCAAGTTCCTCTAGAAGAAACATTGAGTATAACTTTCTTCATCTTCAATTTTAACTCGATTGAACATTTCTTGGACATCGGCAGTAAATGCTTTTTTATGTTGTCGGAATTTATTGAGAGTTCCGAAAAGGGATACTAGCGAATCTGGACCAATTATGATATGATCGTTCAATGACTTTCTTTGAACTTTCGCAGCTGCATCAAATACAAGTCGAACCTTGTATGGTTCCTTTATATTATTAACCGGAAAATGGAGTAAAATTCATATCTTCTTCCAGTCAAGAAGTTCTTCTTTTGAAACGGGTACAGCATAATTCTTCTTCAGAAGTTTTTCTACTTTAGAAAAATAGCGGCTATCTAGATTCTTATCCTTGATCAATTTTTTTCTAAACATATCAATCTATGTAAAGCCATTCCTTTAGTGTCAGGTACATCTGGATCGTCTGATTTCCAAGGTAATTTTACTTCGTATCTTTTGCCAATTTTCCTTATAGAGGAATTAGCTATGTTTACGGCCCTGCGTTCTTCAATAGTTTGAGTTTTCTTCAGTTTTGGTTCAACGACTCCAAAATTTTCAATAGAAAAGTTTCTTTTGACTTCTTCGTGGAGTTCATCTTCATTAGTGTGACAGAACAGTGTAACTTCAGGATTATTTTGCTGATTTGGCAACAATCTCATTGATCCATGGATAGTCCATCCAACTTTTGTTTTTGATAGAATTGGTGCATCTTCCCATGGCTGGAATACTTGTCTTGATACTATCAAAGAAGCATTATTTTGACCAATTAAAACCATGGGTTTACCTTTGGATTAGAGATACATCAACTTGTTTTAGATTTGGGTGTTTTTGCATCAATATATCGGCGTCCCATTTCTGTTTAGGTAAGTTTAAATTTTTCATAGTTCGTATCTTTTTGAGGTCAAAGAATGTATTGCTATCTATTCCTGCCACTTTAGTATCTGTGACTATTGAGTCTTCATCGTAGCGTAATCGTAATTGTTTCTTGCTAATGAATTCGCTGTCATGAACTACACGTTCAGGTTTTCCATAACTCCTATTTAATGTATCAATGATTATATCAGGATCTTTTGCAATCACTAATAGCATGTCAACATTCTTCCTAGCTTCTCCAATTATACGTTTATCAAGTCGTAGTAAATTTTCTGGTTTCGGAAATCCACATATTTTCGAAAATAATTTATACTGCCATAAGAAGGCTGGCGAGCTTAATGAAGAAAAACCATCAAAAGTACCTAGATCCTTACAAACTGTTTGACGAGCAAGCATTCGATTCACATTTTGAGATAAATCTTTTACTTTATTATCGACGTTTTCCAATTGATGGATGTTTGCGGATTTTGATCCAACTTCTTGATCACCATCTGCAGTTTCTGATGATTTTTCTACTTCCTCTTCTGATATCATATTTTCTAACCATTGGTGAACAGATTTTTGAGTATTTGCAAGACTGTACTCACTTGATGCCCTTCTGCTTCCTGCTATGTTGGGTTTTTTCAAGACTGCTTCTCGTTTTGCTTCTTCTTGGTTTCGTTCCATTAAAGATCGTTTGTTTGTTAGACGTGTCTGTTTAATTTCGAGTTTTTGCGTCTCAAATTTAATATAACTTCTCTTGCCAAAATAACATCTATAGTTTCATTTTTGTTGCGCAGGTCGATGATCTCCATTTCTAAATCTAAAACTTCATCTTCACTGGCTAATAAACTTCATTCTTAACGTTTACAAAATCTTCTTGAATTTCTCTTAAACTTTTCGCTGAAACAAATTCAATTTTGGATGTTAAATCTTCATTACACTTGACGCCTTTGACGTCGTATTTAAACTAGTTCGCATTGCAGGTAAAGGGTTTTCAGCGAAGAAAAAATTAGGAATATCTTCAATACTTCGTTCTGGATTCAATTTCATGTTGAATATATTAGCAATTTCTAGTAAGCAATCTTTTCTTAGCATTGATTCGAGGTGTCTGACACGGTTATCATAGCCCTCGCCACCTTCTTCAAATTCTAAGGTTATAAATTCACGAATATTCCGCCTTACAAAATTTCCTCTGGTTGGAACTTCAAATAAAATAATGTGTAATTCTCTAATGACTTGTACGGATGTATCTTCTAGTATATTTTCTAGATTTTCCACGTCCTTGAATTTACGTCCTCTGGCCATTCTGACACCCACAATTTGTAGAATATTCTTCTGTATATCCGAAGATTTAACTTCCTTGCAGTTTATTTACTGTATTTCTATAGTGGACTGGGAACTATCCGGCTCGAAGGACCATTGAATGTCGCTAAATAACAGAACGAATTACTATTTTTTATAAAAATGTATTTTTGAACATCTGTCAAGCTGTAACTTTTTAACGATAACAAAAAATAATTGATCGATGATTCGATAAATTCGATAATTCGAATCTTTACAATTAATTAGAATAGTTGAAACGGGTGCACTGGTAATTAAGGTAGTTGCGCCGAAATGTGACCTTACATACGGATTGTCTGAAATTTTCAAAATATGTAGAAAATATTGTTACCTAACGATTTATACCCTATACATCTGATTTGACCATTTCAAAAGTCAAGTACGGTCAATTATGTTGATTACGTTCTGCATGGGTCTCCAATAGATAACATGGGCAATCACCACATTACAAAGTCTAGTATAGAAACGAAGCTTATAGTTCGGGAGCCCACTGCAAAAAGTTACGCCCATCTCTCTAAGCACAAATGATATCTGAATATGTTGATTCAATTGCGATAAATATCAGATGATTGTCTGTCAAACCTGTATCCTGTGCTTTATACCTTATAAAAAATTGTTAACAATTGAAAAAAAATGGGTTTTGAGCCCATAACTTCTAAGGACGAAATTGGTATCATTTGAAAGGCCTTTCGATTCCCTTTAAAAAGCCACCCGGCTGCTTCGCGGCAGCCTGTGCAGAACCCTGGCAGCCCAAGTTTTGTGACCGTGTGCGCGTCAACTCGGGCGTCGAGTTCGAATCGCGCGCCCTAAACATGGTCGAGCGTCACACGGCAAGCGTGCGTCTGCGCATGTATGTGCTCAGCTGTTTTATATCTGTCAATCTCGTACAATCTTTTGGTTGAAATCAAGTTTCTCTTACGTTTATTTTAGCCAGGCACCGTTGACTCGTATGGGAGGAAATGGCGAATTAGGGAAATAGTTGTCTTACTTCTTTTAGGAGGCTCTGATGTCGAATTTCAGCAAAATGGGGGAATTTATGTTGAGTGGGGTACTATCGCGCCAAGTTCAAGTGATTGCATGTCAACACTGACTGACGTAAATG
>WSXT02179976.1:0-21334 GCA_011762715.2 Neuroterus valhalla | reverse complement strand
GGAAAAATAACTATAAAAATGAAATAATAAAATTTTTGAAAAATTGACTAAGGCTAACATTGAAGATTGATAGAGAACAGTTATTCACCCCAAAAGAATGTCTGTAAATTTGTTTGAATTTGCCCCATTGGACGCGTCGTTTTTGTTTCAATCGTATAAAATAAACTTAAAAATTGAATTTCTATAAAAACCACACAACATGTGGAAAAAACTAGGCAACAAAACTTCTCTACCACTTTGAAAAATTTTGATCGAGTGCACAGTACGAGACACGCGATGAGAATGTATACGTTAAAGCCGGAGAAGCTTAAACAAAAGAGAATCCTCACTCATCAAATTAAGGTAGTAGACATTTTGCTTTTGATTTCACAAGCTTCTTATACAACTGTATAGGGAGGTACAAAGGCCGAGCGCGTAGCGCGAGGTAAGTGCATGACCGAGCGCGGAGCGCGACGTGTGATAACCATCAAGCGCGAAGCGCGAGATCTGGAAGATGCGCGCCCTAGGCGCGCTCTAACTTGCGAGCGAAGAGAGCCGCGCGCGAAGCGCGCGATGAGAATGTGCCCTTGCAGTGGGCAGATCTTTTCTCTACAGACTGGCCTACAATATTAGAACTAGCTTCCACTTACAGTAGGAGTTTTTAATGTATTTTTGATAATACCAAATTCGAATTGGGATGATGTCATACTGAAATAATAAAAATACAGTTTAACACCAAAGAAATTATATGGGAGACGAGGTGGTCCCAGATCGTAAAATCTATAACGTATCATAAAAGTCAGTACTATAAACATGTAGCACTTCCGAGCGGTGCGAAGAATTGTAAAATTGTTGGTTTTGCAGTGGAGGCTAGAGAACCTGCCGACGACGTTGTAAAGATAAGACTCGGAGTATCGATGGGCCCGTTGGTCTTGGCAATTAAATAAACACTATCTAGGCGATATTTCTGGTGCTGAATAGTATTTTCCTTTTCTGTCTCGATTTCTTTCACTTTGTTGCACTTGCAATTTTCTCACGAATTCGCAATCATTCGGATGTTTCAATGCTTTCGAGATAAGTCGTATAGATTGAGGAAGAACACACGCAGTCGCGCTGCCTATATATTTTGCACAGGCAAGAAATCTCCAAGCTTCTAATTATATTTTTCCCCTATAAACATTTCTGGAATATTTCCCACACAATATGTTTCGAAGTATATTAGAAAACATATAAGAATAGAATCGGTAATGATACTAAAATTTTATTTTAAATAACCCCTTGAATACTAATAATGTACAATGATTGATATGATTTGGAATAATATCAGATCAACTAATAGAATGATATAATAAAATCATAGTATTTCAAATTATTATATCAACCTGTAGTGATGGGAAAATTTCGTTGTTAATATTTTGTGATTTTCTTTGATAATGAGAAGTACAATTAATTAGAACCTAACTATTTATGATTTTCCTATTAGTCACATTTACAGGGAAGATGTCAGAGGCTACAGCAGGCAATTCCGGTTAATTATTTCACAACACCTGCTGTTCGCGCGGCGTACTTTGCATTAATCTGGAGAAGTAAAACGTGTCTTATCTCTTCCGCAGATATGTATTGCGTCTTCTAATCGCAATTTACATGACTTAGACTAATGAGGGAAGAATCATTTTCAGATACTTTGACTTACTCGAAATATTGTTCCACGCTGGGGATTTATGGACATATGCTAATTCGGTACTCTTCATTCAAGGACGGATTTTAAAAATGAGAGTGTTTGATTCAATTATTAAATGTTTAGTTGGAAATAGTTAAATCCGAAAAAAACGGTTAACAACTGAATAAGATAGAATTCATTATCAATAGTAGTGTGCGGCCGTTATTCCCAATTTTTCAGGGAGGAAATAACATTGCTGAAAAAATTATGTCTAAGTGGAGCGTTCATGAATCATGTAAGCGATTTTTTGCTGATTATGGTCCCACAACGCGACTGACTGTTACGTTATTACTGTCATCCCATTTTTCCGCCAAATTATATCAGGGCTTTTCTCTAAATGACGGAAAATCCCATGAAATGACAATGTAGATTCGAAAGGAGTTTTCTTAAGCTGTTCTTTTATTTGTTTATGAATTCTAAAGAGTAATGATGATTTCAAAATGCACAAAACATACAACAAGAAGTATCCTTCGTCGTGATATAAACTCGGATATGAACAATGCTTACAATGGGAACAGTTGAACCAATTACTCAACAAAAGAGTATTCTTTACACCAACACATACTATTATAATTTCGTATTTAATAAATTTTAATGTTGAACATGACACAGGGCCACAAAAAGAAAACGAGGTGTACCTTTTCTGAACTTGCTTGTTTTATATTTTTTTGGGTCGCTGACCACGATCCTGATGGTGTCCATGTGATCGCACCACCTCTGGATGAGGGTCAAACGAAGGTCAAATCTCTCAATTCGAGGAAAATAATTTTTTTGATATCAGATTCTGGAAGAACGGGAGATTTTGCGTTCAGACACATTCTTACCTTCTCATCAAAATGACCTCTGGAAGCCATTCAAAGGTCATTATAAGTCAATTTCTCAGTTGAATCATATAGCTGGTATATCCGCTGAGACTGGAACTCCAAAGTAAATGTTATTGTGTTTTCCGGGTCGCTGATCACGATCCTGATATCCATATGACCCCATCACGTCTGTGTCAGGGTCAGATGAAGGTCAAACCCCTAATTTTGGTCAAAATAATTTTTTCAACCCCAGTTTCTGGAAGAACGTATAATTTTATGTCCAGACACACTTCGATCTTTTCATCGAAACGACCTCCGGAAGTCATTTAAAGGTCATCTCAAGTCAAATTCTCTTTCGAATGATTGTGTGTTTTGGGTTGTTAATCACAATCCTGGTGTCCATGTGACCCCATCAAATCTGGGTCAAGGTCGAATGAAGGTCAAACCCCTCATTTAAGAAGGAATCATTTCTTCAACATCAGATTCTAAAAGAAGGGAAAATTTTGGGTCCAGACACACTTTGACCTTTTCATCGAAATTACCTCTGGAAGGCATTTAAGGGTTATCTTAAGTCAAATTCTCTTTCGAACCATCCTCCTGATATATCGTCTAGGACTAGGTCTCCAAAATACGTATCATTGCCTTTTTGGGTCGCTGATTACGATCCTGGCGTCCATGTGACCCCATCGCGTCTGGGGTAAGGTAAAATTCAAGCCCACATGGCTGGCAAGAGAAAAAGTATCCGTATGATGCAGGGACCTATAAACCCAGTATCGGCGATTGGTCAGGGTGAAAATATCAAGTAAAAAGGCAAGGAGGTTTGCAAATCAACTCATTCTCAATCATTCAGCCTTTATTCAACCTTGACTCAGACGTGCTAGAGTCAGATGGACACCGGGATCGTGATCAGCGACCCAAAAAACACAATAATTATATGTCGTTCAGAGACACAGTCCTAGCCAAATGACTTCCAGAGGTCACTTCGATAATAAGTTCACAGCATGTCTGAACGTAAAATTTTCCGTTTTTCTAGAGTAAGATATCAAAAAACTTATTTTCCGCGAATGTAGGGGGTTTGACCTCCCTTTGGCCTTGATCGAGGCCATATGGGGGCACATGGATAACAGGATCGTGATCAGCGACCCAAAAAAACACAATGATACGTAGTTTCGGACCCAGTCCTAGCCGATATACCAGCTATATGATTCGAGAGAGAATTTGACTTAAAGTAACTTTTAAATGCCTTCCAGATGTCATTTGGATGAGAAGGTCAAAATGTTTCTTAACGTGAAATTTTCCGTTCTTCCAGTATCTGAGGTTGAAAAAATGATTTTTTGTGGAATGAGGGGTTCGACCTTTGTTCGAACTTGATCCAGACGTGATGGATTCACATGGACACTAGGATCGTGATTAACAACCCAAAAAACACAGTTATAAGTAGTTCTGAAATCCATTACTGGCCGAAATACCGGCTGGATGATTCGAAAAAGAATTTGACTCAAGATGACCTTCAAATGACTTCCGAAGGTCATTTCAATGAAAAGATCAAATCCAGAGGTCATTCGATAATAAATTCATAGCATGTGTGGACGTGAAATTGTTCGTTCTTTCAGAATCTAGTGTTAGAAAAGTTATTATCCTTGAATTGAGAGGTTTGACCTCCATTTCACCTTGACCCAGATGTGATAAGGTCACATGGATACGGGGATCTTGATCAGCGATCCAAGAAACACAATAGCACGTACTTCAAAGATCAAATCCTAACCAATATACCAGCTATATGATCTAAAAAATAATTTTACTTAAGATGACCTCCAGATGACTTCAACAGGTCATTTTGATGGAAAAGTCAAAGTGTATCTGGACATAAAATTTTCCGTTCTTTCAGAATCTTGTGTCAGAAAAAATATTTTCTGTGAAATGAGAGTATCAATCTTCATTTGACTATGATCCAGACGTGATGGGGCACATGGACACTAGGAACGTGATCAGCGACCCAAAAAAAACAAAGAGAACAAGTAATCTCGGAAAAGGTCCACTTTGTTTTCCTTCTGTGGCCCTGTGTTATTCATCGTGATTAAAAGATGAATGTAGTAAATGGTTTACTAGAAAGATATATATTTTTATATAACCTCGAAGATTCGAAAAAAAAATAGAAACCTGTTGATCTACGGGTAATTTCTTTTACATGTATTCTAATTTCTCAACAGAAGAGAAATCTTTGCACTGATCCGTACGATTATTATTTCTCATCCATTACATTTTTATGTGAAGCATTATTCAACTGATTAGGAGATGAATGTAGTAAATGATTTACTGGATGAATATATTATTTCTTTCATAATCGCAGAGATTCCTGATCTCCTTTAGACATGTTTGTGCAATTTTTCTTCCCTCGCTCCTATCCAACTTCTCTTCAAACTTCCGTGCCCTTTTCATTTGCCTCACTATCATTCTCTCCCTTCCTAGTTCCTCTCTTAACATATACCCCGGGCAGCTCCAACTCACCCCCATCACCCATCTCAAAAATCTTTCGTGAAGACTTTCAACTCTCTTTTGTCCCTTCTATCCCCAAATCTCCACCACACAGCACAGAACCGCCCAGACCAGCACATCAAACATCCATACTTTCATCCGCCAATCTTCCTCAAATCTTCTCTTCCCTATACCCCACGCTTGGTCCATTATGTTACTGGTGCATTCTAATCTTTTCCACACTTATGGTTTCTTGCCTTCCCCTGCCTCAAACCAGAACCCTAGGTAACAGAATTCCTCCACTATTTTCACCGTCTCTTCGTTTAACTTCAATTCATACTCGACTTTACTGTTTCTGTTCTTGAAGCGAATTATTTTGGTCTTACTCAAATTCACCGTTAGATCTTTCCCTACACGCAAAAAAATATATGACGCGCCCGATCCCAGAAGTCACGACACTAATAATGCTTCGTTTGGTCGTACCCGTATCGCTTATAAAAGAAAATTATCACGGTGTGGTACGCTTCGAAGCGCTGCGGTGTAAGCCCGAAACCATGCCCGTCACTGATCGTAAGCACTATCGTTTCGGGACTCTGTCATGCAGAGCGGTAAAACGATGGCGCATACGATCAGCGACGAGCATGGTTTTGGACTGACACTGCAGCGCTTTGAAGCGTACCACACCGTGACAATTTTCTCACGTAAGCGATACGGCTACAAACAAACGAAGCATCAACGGTGTCGTGACTCCTGTAACCAGGCGCGTCTTCTATTTTTTCGCGTGTATTACGTATCCCTCAAAGCCTTCTGTAAACAGATTTATTCCTCTTTCGTCCTGTACCAAAAGTACGACATCATCTGCATAATTATGCTAAAGAGTGAATCCTACTGGTACCTAGAATTGTGCCTCCCTTCTCTTTCTATCTCAGCTTTTCTCCAGGTCTGCCATCATAATTCGGTCCAAAATTTGCCGCCCTGAGGCAGTGCCCATGTTGCCCCTTAGGTAAATCCATGCCTGGTCACGCAGTATCACTGATCTATATATACTAACTGGATGGTGTATCAGATGGGCCGGTTTGTTCCGAATTGATGCCATGTTTAGTCTTGGGAATTTCTCAACATAGCACACTGAGCGCGACGAAGTACAGGCGTGTTTTATAATCTGAAAGAAAATACAAAAATAATTGTCGAAAATCTAGTTCTTAGTTAACAAATTGAACGAATGTGAATGTAAAAAGTGTGAAAAATAAATTGGAATTTATATTATACAATATCTTTCACGTACACAAAATTCAAGTAGTACCTTGTTGCCTAATTTTTGATTCCACATTGAAAAATTTGTATTCAAAAAATAAAGTGAAGCAGAATTTTCCTTTATAAACATATTTCCATTGACGGATCCAGAAATTCTGCTTTGTTGGTTACAGAGCATGAAAATGCTTCATACCTACTATTTGTACATTCCTATAATTATTTCAGTCTACTCACATTTTTCCTCTGCTCATTTTATTTGTATTATTATACTTAACTTTTTACTTATTTTATCCCATCATATCCTTTTTTTGCATCTCTATTTTAGAAGAAAAAACCCTTGAATTTCAGTTCTATCAATGATTTTCATAATTCATGAAATTATATCTTTTTAAATTTGGGATTTCTCTTCATCTGCATTCAATTTTACCGCCGAAAAGTGATAAACTTCCCTTACCCAACACGGCGACTAGGCCTTCAATTCGTAACACGTCAGACGTTTTTCACACGGGATACACCATCCAGTTAGTATATAGAGATCAGTGCGCAGTATGGGTACGTTCCCTTACCTGTGTTAGAGGCAGCCCTATTCGACTACATGCTGGAATAGTATATTGTGTCATCAGACGAAAAATATGTGTTTCACGCGACGAGGCCGATGTTTTCTGTACGAGGCGATAGAAGGCACTTTGCGCCTGCTATCGCCTCGTACGAAAAACATCGTACGAGTTCATGAAACGTTTTCCGTCGTATGGCACACAATATTCTATTCAAGGTTGGCGGTTTCGCGCATTTTCGTACGGCCATGCACCGTACCTGATGTCTCTGTTATATCTGATATGACAGAGTGAAAATGGAGAGGGAATATCATCATTTGACATGCGCGATTTCTTGATTCCAGCGTATTTCGGTCCGGCGGCTCACAATAAGTTCTCCCCAGAATCGTGCAGTTTCCGCTCCCAGATGCCGACGGAAATGCGCGAAAATCGACCGATTTTGAATAAAAGAAGTTGTCGCTTACAAGTTCCACTTCGGGGTTGTACTAATCCGTAAGGCGGCGCTCCAACCGTCCTGTTCCAGAAAAGCATTGTTCTCATGGGAAGATCAATAATTAATAACAAATACTAGGACCAAGAATGCTATGATGGGTGATTATTATTTATAAAATATAAAACTCATTGAAGTCTAAAGGGATTATTGAGAAAACATTATTCTGAAAGTGTTATATTTCGCTGTATTTTCAAAATTTCACATATTCCAAGCAACATTTGAAAGCGTTAAACAATTTACGTTGATAATATTTTGAATGGTTGTAATATCCAAATTGGAAGTCGGAACCCTATTGACAAGACAAAAACAAAAATATTATACAAACTTAAATGATAAAATTAACAAATTAGAATAATGATATTATAATATATATTATAATAATGAAAATATGTATTGTTATCAAGTAATGAAATGAACTCTTTTTTTACAAAATATACGTGAAAAAGAGGGGAAAAAATTGAATGATTTAAATGAATTAGTAAATATTCGCGAAATCAACAAATTCAGTATATTTTTCTGAAATGCACAACTTTAAATGACATACAATATTGGTACCATCATGCAAAAAAATTTTTATTGTCATGTATATATTAATGCAAATACATAAATGACACCTCTAAGGCACTATAATGTTTTGAATTCTTCCGAAAAGAAGCTTGGCTTCCTTCTTTTTCAATTGACCAGCTTTTCTGATTACAATATTTAAAACTTCCTGAAACAAATAATCAATCATAGATTATGATTAATCATACCGTTGGAAAAAAATACAGAACAAAAAATTCAATCTAGATATAAGATGCGGCCAAACATTACCCTTTTCTTGAAGTGTTATGCTTTTAAAATATTTATATACATAAAAGAACGTACAAAATATTAATAAAAATCTTTGCTTTTCAAAAACAAAAAATGCTTAATACTTTAAAACTTTTACGATATATCACATCGTACAGATTTTTTTTTTAGAAATTCAAAAGGATATGGCTTGATGATATAATAATAATACTCTTTCCGAAAAATTGAAATAGCAATTTACGAAGTTGCAGAATCTTTCGTGGACGAGGAATGTTGCTTATTAGAGTGAATTGGGCGATATGTATGTCTCCGATTTACAAAAAAAAAATGTAAAAAATATCTATTGGAATTTTGTACTTTGTTTTTCAAATATCCCAACTTTTTCTCTAATCCTCAGCAACTTTTGACCTAATTGATATATTCATCGTTTTCTTTTTGTTTTCTGAAAGCGTTTATTGTCTTATTTTGAAATCCACACAAAAATTTTGAAAAAGTTAAAAATTTATAAAATTTATGAGGAATTTATCTTATGTTCGATGTGGCCTTAATTACTTTTGTCGCCGGGAGAACTTTTTCCACATAATCAAATTTTCTTATTTTTCTTGTAAACAACGATACATATAAAGAAATTTTGAGACAGAACTTTGCTCGTCTAAAAAAATGATGAAAAAACCCCTCGCTCTTTTGCGATATTTTGTATCGTTTTCAAGAATAATTCAAAAATTAAATTTTAGGAAAGAAAATATTTCTCCCAGCCTCAACCAACAAATTCCTGATTTTTTTTCATCAAATTTTGAGACCATGAAAAACAGTTTTAGGAAAATTCTACCTTTCTATTCTCCCTGATATTTTTGAAAAGTTTTTTCTAATAGAAGAAAGAAATCCCATAGACTTTATGCGGGCTTAAACATTTTAGAGTCCAAGAGGATTCTTTTTTGCCTAAAAATTAATTTTTTACTTTTCCTCGCAAACAATGTAAAGTATCGCAAGAAGTAATTTTCATAGAACGTTTTCAGACGTGCGATGTTTCCTGTCAAAGTTTTTGTGTATCTATTGTTCGTGAGAAAAACTAGAAAATTCGATTTTACGAAAGAAATGCTCCTAGCAACAAAAGTTATTAAGCTCGCATAAAACTCACAACATATCTTCCTTATGAAAGTGAAAATTCAACAAAAAGATAGAAAGAAAATTTGAGTGTTTGTTTTTAAAACGACCTTCCATATTCTCATAAAAACCGCCGTGATTTTATTTACTTTGAACATTTTTCATGTTTCCTGTGGATTTTAAACTAGGACAATAAACGTTATCAAAAATAGAAATAAAACAATAAATAGTTCGATTAGGTCAAATTTGATGGAGGATAAAATCAAACTTTGGTTTTTTTGAAAATCAAAGCACAAACTTCAAATAAAACTTTATAGAAACTTTTTTTGCAAATTGGAAACACGCATATCGCCTAATTTCCTGTAAAAAAACAACGTATTTTAACCAACATACATTGTTGAAGGAATTAAAAATTTATTTTTATAATTTAATAAATAATTCTTGTTGAAGTTCTATAAAATTGCTTCCAATAATAAACTTTTACATTACTTTTGTATGAAGAAAAAACACTGACATTTCCTGTTTTGTTAAGTTATGTGTTATTCTTTTTCTTCGAATTCCTAATAATGCTTCTATCTGAATGATTTTTCAATAATATGTGAACACATACATACCGACGCCATAACCTTGCCATGGGGATCCTTCACTTTGTGTATCCTGACAATTTGTACGGGTAAAAAATTTGGCTAAGAAAAAACTTAACCACATTGTAATGTTTGATCCAGTTAAGGAATTGCTTTTTCGCATTCGAGAAGACGTTCTGAATCTGAAGGAACTGAAATAAGAGTCCGCTTTTCTTTGCAGGATCTGAATTCCGAATACATAAGGGTTACGATATACGACCGGCCCTTGTAACGACCCATATTTAACGTATCAAAAGAATAATGAAATCACACTTCTTCTCGTTATTATCACGAAAAGACATAATAATGAATTGAAAACCCGCTATTTTATTATTTTGAGAGGGTTAACACATAGGACTTAATGGTTTTCTGGAACAGGACAAGTGAGGCGCTATCTGGCGGCTAGTGGATGCGTTTATTCGTAATGTGGAACTTATAAGCGACAACAGCTGCTGTACGAAAGGTCGGTGTTCACACGCACAAAGCCTAAAATTGCTGTAGTCAGTTTTCTGTTATCCGTGTGATGATGCTTTCTTATACCCAATTGTTTTGGAGAAATAGGTGTACCAAGAATAAAAATATCACGAAGTTCAATTCAAATATAAGTGGACTGTAACACTTTATTAATAAATTTCACATTTTGGAATTACAGTAAGTGTACCGAACCGAAGCCTATCGCGAGGCATACCTTTCAAAGTCTTGATCGTATCTAAACTTGTCGTCAAAAATGTAACCAGCAATTCTGATATCGTTGGCGCTGAAATTTGCTCATAGCGCAGATGGCGCTGATCAATTAATTGAAATTTACATTCAAAGCTTTTGGAGATAAAAATGTCTGTCGTTTCATAATTCAATGTTTTTTTTTGTTTCAAAGAAATACCAATTTGCGTAGCAACAATCAGGGAGTCGGATAAGGCTGGTAAGAGGTAATGTGACCCTGTTGTTGCCACCATATTACCTGTCACGTGACATAGTGGAATCATGATTTCCGATCCCAATGCATAGGGTATAAAAAGTTGCAAACAGTCGTCAACTACATCATGTAAGAGATGAAATCGATTCACTGTGCAATTCTCTAATGTGATTCATAGCTCAATTTGATTTTTGAGCGTCTTGTTTGTAAATAACCTGAAATCGATAAGAACGTATGACCGAAAAATCGCTCCTCACCCAGTTGTGATTCTCATACCTTCCAATGATCAATGTTTCAATAAAACACCTGTTGTAAGGGTCGTAACTCCTGATAACAAACAAGTGCTCTTACTTGGTCGTTTTTGTACAGCCTTTAGTGAAGGCTAGGAAGGTTGGCCATATACCATGATAACCGTCATATCGCTTCCTTATTTTCTAGCCATAAACGGTTAGACGTTAATGTACGGCTGAAGCAAACCTTTCTTCGGGGTTCTCAGGAGGCGCCGGCTTGTTGTCGGCAGAGACTTCAGTTGACAGGAAAGGAACACCAAGATATATTCTAATTTGGTTAAACTTTTCGTAAGTGGGATAACTCGAGAAGGCGCAGCCTGTGTCCCAGCGGGGGTGCGAGTCAGCCTTTTAACGACTCATTTGTGTCTCTCCCAAGTTTACGAGTCAGCTGATCGATTATTTTATTTTATTTTATATTCAACTCCCTCGCCATTTTCCCTCCAGCTCTTTTGACCCCTCCAACTCTACTAATATCACTCCACGTGGGGAGTGTAGATACTGCACTTTATCGACATATCGCGTTTCAGGAGATACCATGAAGTCTCGAAATGGTCAGTTTGTCAAGGGTGCATGACTTTTACTTTTGTTTCCACCATAAGAAGAAGCCATTGCATGGAAATGGCTGCGATTGAATACAAAAGATTGAAAATACAAAGACCTATTTTCTACACATTTCACGCAGAAAAATTAAAGTTTATACAAAACATCAAAATGTTTAGGGTTTACATATTTTATGTTCAATTATAAAACAGCCGTCTAGGTGTCTGAAGTTACTATCTGTATTCTATCATCCGAAATGTTAAACAGAAACTCGTGATTGTATCGGATAACGTGATTGTAAATATTTGATGTTTCAACTTATTCCTAAACGTTTCAGTACCTAATTGGTAATTTATTCGAGAATTTTTAATTTATCTTGGCTGTTCGCACACACTCGAAGAAGATTTAAGAGCATAGAATATCGATCAGATGACACATTCCAGCAAGTTGAACATATGTTTAATATTTGTGATACCAAATGAAAAATTATAACGGGATAATAAACCTATTCGTAGTATCTGTGATCATCATTCAATATTTTATCCATTTCTAGTAATGTGAACTCTGATTTTATTCTTAGAAATGTTTTGTCAGTTTCAGAAATTCGATGTACTTGAGTCGATGTAACCTCAAATTTATGTACCCATGTCACTATAATTTATTAGGAAATAGTTTTCCTCGTATCACTGTTTCTTCTTCCCTCGTACTGGCAAAGAAAACGACCACTGCGGGTCAGTGGCGCTGCGAAATCAAAACAAATATGACTGCTCGGGGGGACTGAGCTTACAAGAAGGCTTATTGCATATCATCTAGGAATATGATTGAGAGCGAAAGAGTTCTAAATTCGGGTTTTGTGATTATTTGTGGAGCAACTTTCAAATCTAATATATGCTTCGACTTGCTGTTTTCTCTATGTACACGAATAAGTGGCTTGTCATCAGAATTTTGATCCTCAAGAATCAGCCTTCTTAGCCATTCTGAGCGTTTATCTACTGATATTATTGCCAAATTTGGGCAGTTTGTGGAAACCTAAATTAAATCTATTGCTATTTTTTTGGAGTTGCAATTGGCAACACAGCAGCAACCACTAGTATTATTTACTTTTCTATGTTTTGTAGAAAATTCCATTTCCTTGCACTTATATTCCCACTTTAAAAATGGCAAGAAACTTAAAATGTGATGAAAGTTATCTATTTATTGAAACAAAATATAATTGAGTTGATTAATGCGCAGAGCACATGTAAACTGAGCTATAGGTACTCATACAGATCCCTGTGGGCAGCCATTTTGAATAGTATGCTTGGCGGCTACCAAGTCTCGCATCGCAAGTTTAAAATGCCAATATCCAATTCTTATAATAAGGGATAACTAGTTCTGTTCGTTTGGAAATCGTCTGAAATTGTATTTTCTTTTAATTTTATGAGATTAACATTTTTAATGAATTGTATATTTCATATTAATTAGACTTTTTGAACGTATTTTTCAGGAAACAAATAACATAGTTCTAATAGGATTCAACATATTTCCGATAATCTAAGAAAAAATAAGAATGAGCAACCATTTGATGAATCAATGTTTGGTAAAATTGAGGACTTTTTGTCCAAGTCACAAGGAAGGACAAAAATGTTCAAGGCACCATTCAAAAAAAGTAATGGTAATGCCAAACTCTGAAATTTTCTTGGGGAGAGATGTCGCACTTCTGCCACTTTGTAGGGACAGAGATGCCGCAGGTAGACAATTCGGTTCGGAAGGTTTGCCACAAAATTGGCAATCTACGATTTCACTCCCATTTTCGAAATAATTTTTATTCTCACTAATATCACAAGAGCTAAAGCTATCATCTTTCTTGCGCAGAAAAAAATCGTCTGAAAGCCATGTTTTTGTATTCACATTTTCCTCCTTTAAATTATCTTCTGCTGACAATGTTATCTGACAATTATTTCGTTTACGTTTAATCATCTTGGTTCCAAAAGAGATGTTCTCAGTGCAAAATGCAATCTAAAACTGAGGACTTTGGCCTAATATTGTCTCTGTTCCTGATTAAGGTATATTGTCAAAGTGACCTAAATGAATGGAAATAACCATAACCATATGAGAAAATGGTGTGATTAGACTGGGCAACTTGGCGTGGACCCCCCCGTTGGGTGCAAATTGAAAACAATACATTCAGAACTATAGGCATAAAAATTTTGCATGTCATGGTAGACGACCCATGCAAACTTAAAAGTTTAAATTCTTCCTCAAATCTAAGGTACTTAGTGAACGGCGTGAAGGGTACACAAAACAAGATATCACCGACCTCAGTGTCGAAAAAAAATTGGAATTCAATAACTTTCCGTCCAGTTTTTCATGTATGGAATTTCCATGGATGGAAATTCACATGTCTGGACACTCTAGAATAGTGAAGCTCGCCTATAAATTTTGACACTATACGGATGGTACCCTACAGCATCTAGCAAGCTGCCCCATAGATGAACGTGAAATATGGTTGATCTGACACTCTAGATGTTCAGGTTGACTATCCATTTTTCTGTGTTCAGACAATTTTAACACCTTAGAATGTTTTATCCTACCATGAAAATACTGTTACACCAGAAACTTTAAAGAGGTAGAAGATAACAGGTATCTATATCTGCATGTTCAGGGGTACTATCTCACCCCTTCAACATCTACGTTTGGACATCCATTTTTCTCCGTTATTTCACTCTTGATTTCTAATCCTGCAGAAATTATTTCGCATTCGCAAGTCTATGAAGACTTGGAGCGGATACATCGACAAGATGCGCAGTATATTAACCGTCGATTACCCGCAACTTAACACCTCCCTCCCAGGATCATTTTGTGGGGACACAAAAATATTAATTACATGAAGTTTAAGTACCAGGAGATGTGTGTCTCCGCGCAAGTGTGACCAATGAATTTATACCGAGAATACGGAGGAAAAAGAGAAAATAATCATTAAAATCGTCAAAGCGTGCCGCAAGTCAAGATTCGAGGTTCGCTCGCTTGTTTGGTCGCAGGAATGAAATCGATAGTACGGTAACGACGCTTCGTTCCCGAAGTGAATTACGTGACCTTTGACCCAGCACCGTCTCAACTCAGCAGTGTCACGCAGAGTCACGTGGACGACATAAACGTGACGTACCGTGAAATACCTCCTAATGGGCGAGTGCGATGCATTCACGCATTCAACCACCTCCGAAGACGACGACGACAACGCCGATAAGGAACGCAAAGCGACGTTGATGATTACAAGGGCGACATTGACCAGAAAGAATGCCAGAGATTCACCAAAGTAGCAAAGATTCATCGGGAAGGCAGGTGAAAGTCGAAGCCACAGGGACGATATTTTTTTCAGATACTTCGAACATCGGCTGTTTGATAACAGATCTGTTCATCGACCAAGCACATAATTAACTCTGTATCAATAAATTATTCCGCGCCCATCAGCGCAACACCTGGAGAACGTTTGCACAACATGTTGAGGGAGCAAATTAAAATAATCCAACTTAGACTAGAGTATGCACGCTCACTTAGTTACAAGCATACTAGTGATAATTCTTTTGTGAATAACAACTCTGAGATTTTTTCTGAGGCTAATAGACACTTCACAACTAATGCTATGCATAAGAAGTGATTCGATTAAAAATTCGGACATTATAGAGGATATATACTACTGATCTCACCTTGGATTTTTAACATGGTTTATAAAATCTATGAAAATTGAGTGCGCTGCTGAATGTAACAAATTTTAGAAGAACAATTTATGCATGTACGCATGCATGTCATTTATTGTTTGGGAAAGTATGCAGAAGCCTCTGTTGTTCAAGCAAGGTCAGTCGTATTCTTTTTAGATTTTTGTCCATAGTACAGACAAAAATGATGCCGATGCTCAAAATTCCTTCCGAAGATTTACATCCTTGGTCTCAAGTTTCAATAAACAAGAAGATGTGATTTCTGGCTATGAATTGACTCAAGGAAATGCCAAAAATTGAAGATAACAAATTGAATAATTCTATCGTCCATAAATTTCTGGAGTTCAATCAAGATTTGTTATTTATTCTCTTGATTTTTCAACAACGGAAGTATAAAACAGTTTCCTAACGATGTTAGTCGCATATATCAACACAATAACTTTGAAAATAATTTTAAATTACTTTTCTTGCAAAATCATAATCATGAAGACTGATTCTCAGAAGAAACAATTCATTTGATTTGGAGGTAGCGAAATTCAAAAAGGCCCCACATAGCTATTATACTTTCTCCGCTCCCTTGACAATTGTTTGAAAAAATAACATTTTATTGTTTATTCGAAGAACATAAACACCGAATGCTTCAACTTCCTTTAAATTTTGCATCTTTTACAACGTTACTTTTCATCTTCCTCTAAAAAAACTTAATAAACTCAGAATCAATATATTTCAAATGGAAAACATAAATTCATAGGTCAAAATCATATGTTTTTAAGGAGGAATATGATATTAAAATGAGTTTTAAAATACACCTATAAAAAAATACAATCTTCCAAGCCATCTAGATGAATTCGCAACGAGAAAGTCAATTTTGAATTAAAAAAAAGATGAATTTCAAACCAAATAGTTGAATTTTCAACTGGAAAAGATAAAATTTTAACTAAGCATAGATTCCTCCGATTTCCTGTTCTAAAAATTCATCAGTTATAGGAAAAAGGTTTTGAGCAGATGTGTCTAACGCGTGAGCAACGGCGTAGATAACTGTCACCCGTCAATCCCCTCTCTTACCACCTTAGATGCGTTCATGCTGTAAGCGCGATGTGGGAAGAGGAAATGAGAAGAGAATTCTCGATGAAGCGCTCGGAGAAGGGGAAAAAAGGAGAAGCGCGTCAGACTTGCGTTGGACACCCCTGGTCAACCAGAAGAAACAAAAGTTTAACAAATAAGTTATTCCCGAACTCCGAAGATAAAGTTTTGAACAAAATACGTGAATTTGAAAAAATATATATATGTAACTTTTTAACCATATACGTGAATAGTTTATTCTTCAACCGTATAATTAAACTCCCTATAGAAAAGTTATTATTTTGAATGAGAAACTCGTGTTTCGACCAGCGAAGAAGATTCTTCAACTGCAATAATAATTTTTCAATCCAAATTAGAACACACAGATCACTCGAAAAAATAACTTCTAACAGAAAAGATGAATTTTGAACTCGTTGAATTCAAGAGGAAAATTGGGGCTTTTCAGCAAAATAGGTCAATCCTCAACGGAATAAATGAATATTCGAAATAAAAATATATCTCAACAAAATAGTTGAATCCCCAACCATAATGATAAATTTTCTTAAAAATATGATTCCTTCGGAAAACATAAATTTTACGCGGAATATGTCATTTTGAAGGAAAAAAGGTATAATTTTTAACAAAATAGTTCATTCATTTGGAAAGAATCTAATTTCTGAATTAATTATTCAATTTCTAGGCCCAAAAAGGAATTTTGTACAAAGCAGTTAAATTTTCAACAAAAAAGATAAATTACCAACAGAAAATGTAGAATGTTGATATTTTAACCAAAAATTTTTCAAATAAGATTTAAAAAACAATAAGAAAGAATAAAAAAAGAACGAAATTGTAACTAATCAAAGTTTTGTCAATCTCATGAACGAGTTATGGCAAAGAAAGAAATTTTCAACGAAGCACATTAATTTGCATCAAACGGCTGCATTTCGATTGATAAAAAATTCTCGGAAATTGTCGGATGTTCAGGCCAAAGGACTTATTCTATGAACAAATCTATTCCTAGCCAAATAGATGAAGTCTCTACCAAAATAGTTTAATTTCCATCCTAGAAATAAAAATTTTTCTTTGAAAGAGAAAGATTGATTTTTCTTTTCCTTTCTTTTTCTTTATCTGTAACTATAATATATTGCTTAGAAACTGAGCAGTTATATTTTCGAGAAAAAAAAAATTTATTTCTTCAAGATGACATCGACTTGTTGAATTCTCATACAAACTGTTTAATTTTCTGGCTATAAAGACAAAGTTACTGCAAAAAAATGATTATGAACAAGATAGTTTAATTCTTTACCAAAGTCTTGATATTTAAACAACAAATACTTCAATTTTAGTATTAAAAAAATCGCGTTTGTCCCACAAAATTTGATTTTGAACATAATAGTTAATCCTGAAGGAAATCACATTATTTTATAAAAAAAGACTACTCGATTTTCAATCAGATAAAAATATGGCTCCAATTCATCACAATATTATAGAAGGAGCAAGATATCAGTGAGATAGGCTAGCAATAAAGAAGATTGTATTAGTGAATAATGAAGTAATCGGAAAATGTATTCTTGAGGGTTTTGAAGTTCGATTAAAAAAAGCAATTTTTCATTCAAAACATTCCAATTTTAATGCAATATCTACAACATATGCAAGCAAATATAAGTGTTCATGGATATATTTTTGTGGCTACGTCAATACATAAACAGGGATCATCTGACAACTAGGAATACCTGGTTGGGACCAAATTTTGGGTAGAATTGGAGAATAAACCTCTCACTATTTAATCCTCCAAGCTTTGAGCGTGGAAATTGAGAAATTCGTTCGCGAATTAAAAAAAAGTCTACGAATACCTTGCGTATTTTGGTTAGTATCCATCGACGTAATTGACAATTAATTCTATATTTATTAACAAAATTTAAAGAATTAAGTATGAAAATATATATGAGAACGGAGGAAAATGAATTGCAAAATTATTTTTCAATATATAATACTTCAAAACTTCGGAAATAATGTTTATGCCGTTTTCCATCGACGTAACCTCCATGGACGTAACCTTACTTTCAGCTCTTCAGGGGCAGCCTGACATTCAACTGTGCCTCTCCGAAAAACTTGCGAAGAGTAAGTTATAAGATCGGAGTTTTCTTTTGGATAAATTATTTTGTTTTATTCAGAAAATCACCGAAATAACCAATAAATATGATTTTCATATAAAACCTGGAAATATATTCTTCTTATTTGTAAAATGTTCGATTCCTTACAATCCTGAATTTCGTTTGGCAGATTAACAGAGGTTATGTTTATATAAGCTTACTTACAAATCTACCTGAAAGTGTAAAGTTAGATGTTATCGTGCAATTTGTGTTTTGTGAAATTGTGTTTCGTAAAAACTTTGTTTAATAAAAATGGCTTCATTTGTCGATTAAATCAAATGTAAAAATATATATCTTTATATTTTTCATGGAAATGGTATCTATTCAGAAATTGAAACCTTCTTACTATGTGTCATTATTTTTTCAGTAGGAGAACAAACATCGAGATGGACATGGGTAAAAAGCAGAAATCAGATCCACCAGAAGAATTTTCAAATTAGATCAAATTATTTAATTTTTAGTATCCAGAAAATTTATGCTAATACAAAATTAAGAACAATTGAATATTGTGTATCAAAGTAGGTTGTTACAGCTGCAAAAAATGCATAATATTCAAAAATTATTATTATTTGTTATTATGGAATTGGCAATAATGTTGGTAAATTGAACTATGTTATCTACAAACTAAAAGGATGCTATTTACACCTTAAATCTTCTATTTCGATCTATTCGTCTATCGTCTGTTGTCGTTGTCGTCGTCGTCGTCGTCGTTGCTGTCTGTATACTCCATAACTTCTAGAAGACTACTCGGATTGGATTGCCCTTTGACACATTTTTTGACAGACCAAAAATACAGGTCAAGTGCGTTAACCAGCTATTTTGGATGAAAAATGAAAGAGAGGGAGCATTTTTAACTTTTTTTCGACTTTTTTCCAAGACTAAAAAATTGTAGGTACGGTTTCTTGTAGTAGGTGGAAAAAGAAACAATTTATCCTCATGATATTTTTTGATAAAAACAAAATTGTCAGAGTAATGGCATTTTCAAAATTCGAAAATATAAACGAAAATCAGAATTTTTAGCAAAAAATCAAAAATTCCCATTTTGATCGCACAAAAAAAAATTAATAATCTGTGAACTCGATAACTTCCGAAAGAATGATCATATCCGATCGTGCTCTGGCACCCATTTTGAGGGGCCAAAAATACAAATCGAGTTCGTTAACCATCTGTTTTGGATCAAAAATAGAAGAGGGGTAGCATTTTGAAAATTGTTCCTTTTTGGGAGCACTCCAGGATGATCTTTACAACTTTCTGAGATTATCCAAAAAAAAAAAAGAAAATTCAAATTTTGGTCGCACAAAAAATAATGAAAAATAGAAAGATTCATTTTTTTAGTCAAACTATGCAAGCTACGGGAATATATATTTGAACTAAACTTGCGCACCAAAAAAAGATCTACAAATTTGGTAAAATTAACTTTTTGACAGGACAAGTAGTTTTTGCTTCATTTATAAAAAACAATAAAATGGATTCATTTCGATCAGGAGAAATATCTATAAAAATGAAATAGTAAAATTTTTGAAAAATTGACTAAGGCCTAACACTGAAGATTGATAGAGAACAGTTATTCACCCCAAAAGAATATCTGTAAATTTGTTATAATTTTTCAGATTGGACGCGTAGTTTTTGCTTCAATCGTAAAAAAAAAAATTAAAATTTGATTTTTTAGAAGAACCAGACAACATGTGAAAAAAATTAGGCAACAAAACTTCTCTACCGCTTTGGACAAACTTTGATCGAGTGCACAGCACGAGACACGCGATGAGGATGTATTCGTTAAAGCCGGAGAAGCTCTAACAAAAGAGAGTTCACACTCATCAAATTGAAGTAGTCGGCATTTCGCTTTTGAGTCTTACAAGCTCTATATAAAACTGTAGGGAGGTACAAAGGCCGAGCGCGTGTTGCGAGGTAAATCCATAACCGAGCGCGGAGCGCGAGGTGAGTTTATCATCGAGCGCGAAGCGCAAAATCCGACAGTTGCGCGTCCTGGGCGTGCTCAAACTTGCGAGCGAAGCGAGCCGCGCCCAAAGCGCGCGATGAGAATGTACCCGCGCGGCGGGCAGATGTTTTCTATGGCAACACAGCCTAACAAAAAAAAAAAAAATCAATTTTAGCGATCGGAGTTCGGACCATGTTTACTTTATATTTTGGGATCGCTGAATCCGAACTCGAAGTCCAAGAAAACCCAGCACATCAGGTTTTCGATATAACCTCAAAAAGTCTTCGAAGACATCCTGAATTGCTAAGTATAATGCTGAGGTAAGTGCCGGACCATGTATATTACATGTTTTTTGGATCGCTGAATCAGAATTCGAAGTCCAAAAAAACCTAGCATGTCAGGTTTTCGACATATCCTCAAAAAGTCTTCACAGGCACCTTGAAATGAAAAGTAATGCTGGTCTCAGTGTCAGACCATATAATATGTTTTTTGGGTCGCTGAAACCCAATCTAAAGTCCATTTTACCCCATCATGTCAGGTTTTGGACATAACCTCGAAAAGCCTCTGCAGCCACTCAAAAATGAAATTATGTCAAAAACCTGACGTAATGGGGTTGAATGAACTTCGAATTCAGTTTCAGCGACCCAAAAAACGTATAATATGGTCCGGCACTCAGACCAACATCATTTTTCATTTCGAGGTGTGTGTGAAGACTTTTTGAGGTTCTGCTAGAAACCTGAAGAGATGGGGTAAAAAGGACTTTGGATTCAGAGACGCCAAAAGCATATAGTGAACATGCTCTCACCTCCGAACGCTAAAATTAAATTTTTTTTGTGTGGCTGTGTAATGAATCTAACTTCAATCACAAAATACAATTTTTCAAATATTTTACAAAAAAATTTGCCTATTTCAAAACTTCCCTGTATTTGGAGAATCATCGATATA
>WSXT02179965.1:0-21335 GCA_011762715.2 Neuroterus valhalla | reverse complement strand
TAAACAAGAATATGATGCCAGCAAAAGTCCGTCTATCCTGGAGAGTCCAGACATTAAATTGTCTACAGAGAGTATTTGATAGGTGAGAATGATACAGAAGAGGGTCGGGAGGCACAGAGATAAGTTGAATTGTCGGAGGTGTGATAAAACCAAGGGTAGAGATAAGCAAAAGACACGGAAAGAAGAAAAAAGAGTATTTAGTAGAAGAGATGAGGTAAATGATGAAAAGGGGAACGAGTTAGATTAGATAGGGTGCATAGAGGTGAGAGATAGGAACGGATTCTAAGTTTGGGAAGGTGTAGAAAGGGGAAAGGAAAATAATGTTTTGATGATCGATTGAATCAATTAAAAAGTCACAAAAGCATAGTCCTCTTGCCTGTTTTGCTTTCAACCACGTGGACATTTTTTAGGCACGTGAACAGAATTATTTCGCTGCAAGACGATGTGGAGATTTTCGCAAAGTATAATGTTACCTGCTAAAATATTCATTCTGACATAAATGAAAATCCTTTCAACCTACAATTAAGAGAGGAAATTCCATTCCTGTCCGGGAACATCGTTTCGATATATCAGGACTCTCCCTTGAGTGTTCATAAAATTGTTTCAACAATCAGTGTAACTCGACCCAGAGTAAGTTCAAGAGGTCTTCCATATTCATTAATCCTTTGGGCAGCACGATTTCTCCGCCCTCTTTCTCTCTCTTTCTTTCTTTCTCTCTTTAGTCCATCAGAGAAGATCTCAGACTTTGTATCTGCCGTAGGGCCAGAAGTAAGGTTCGATGGCCGCATTTAGTGGAAACCAGTTACTTAGGAACTTGAGCTGTTTGCTTCCCTACCGGAAGTAAGCGTCTGGAAGTTGTTAAGACACCCACGAAAAGCTCGTTTTCTTTCAAGGATAAATGTCCTAGATCATACGGTATATACAAGAGAAGGATCAACTCCATGAGAACCTCTGATATGCCATCAATTTTTGATCTCACCTCTTCAGACAATCAACATTTTCTTTCCTTCATAGAAATAATAAACCGGCTAGTAGATCAGATCGGTCGTGGATTGAGACACGCTTAAATGCGGAAACGATTATCTTATTGCACCCAGTGATTTGTTAGTAACCATGTAATTCACTCAAAACGGTTCCATTGCATAATTTGATACGATTTGCATATATTGTAGAACATGTCGTAGGAGTGCACATTAGGGTGATCCAAAAATGCATTAAAAATTTTTTTCTCAAATTTGCATGCAAAATGCCCGAAAATTTGTTCGAATCCACTAAAAAATAAATGCATTAAAAAATATATATATATATATATATATATTTAGAGGTGGCGCAAGTTCCATAAAGTTTAACACGTATTTTCCATAAGAAAAAATCTGCCCGCTGCGCGGGCACATTCTCGTCGCGCGCTTCGCTCGCAAGTTTGAGCGCGACTACGGCGCGCGACTCTCGGATCTTGCGCTTCACGCTCGATGGTAATCTCACATCGCGCTCCGCGCTCGGTTATGAATTTACTTCGCGCTACGCGCTCGGCCTTTGTACCTCCCGACAGTTGTATAAAAAGCTTGTGAAACTCAAAAGCAAAATGTCGACTACTTTAATTTGATGAGTGTGAATTCTCTTTTGTTAAGACTTTTCCGGCTTTAACGAATACATTCTCATCGCGTGTCTCGTGCTCCGCACTCGATCAAACTTTGTCCCAAATGGTGGAGCAGTTTTGTTGCCAAATTTTTTTTTCACATGTTGTGTAGTTTTTCTAGAAATTCGATGAACAACTTTTCTCTATCAATCTTCTGTGTTGGCCTTAGTCATTTTTTCAAAATTTTATCATTTCAGTATTATAGTTATCTTTCCTGATTGAAATGAAAAATGCATATCTTATCAAAGAAATTGATAACACATTTAAAGATATTTTCCTGGTAAAGAACTTTCGTCTATTTGATTTTTCCTAAGCTTTTGTCAATTGTCCAAGAGTTCATTTTCTTCATTTTTTATATGTTTTTTTTTTATAAATAAAGCAAAAACTACTTGTCCTATTAAAAATTTAATTCTACCAAATTTTTAGATCTTTTTTTGGTGCACAATTTTTTCATTCACATTTTACCGTACCCTAAATAGTTTGACCAAAAAATGAATCTTTCTTTTTTTCACTATTCTTTGTGCGACCAAAATTTGAAATTTCGATTTTTTGAAAAAACTCGAAAAGTTGTAAAAATTATCCCGGAGGGCTTCTAATTTTTTTCTTCAAACTTCTTTTCATATCTTGCGTTGTTTGAGTGAAAATTCTCATTTTCGTTTATATTCTTGAATTTTGAAAATGCCATAACTCTGACAATTTTGTTTTCATAAAAAAAATCATTAGGATGAATTGTTCCACTTTTTACCGTAAACAAGAAACCGTACTTATAATTTTTGAGTCTTGGAACAAAAAGTCCAAAAATTTCTGGACTTTTATTTTTAATATTTTATTTAATTTTTAATTTTTAATTTTTGATCCAAAACAGCTGGCTATCGAACTCGACTTGTATTTTTGGTCCCTCAAAATGGGTGCCAAAGTTTAATCGAATATGCTCATTCTTTCGAAAGTTATCTAGTTCACATATTATTTTTCATTATAATTTTGTGCGATCAAAAATGAAATTTTCGATTCTTTGAGAAAATTCAAAAAATCGTATTTACAATCTTGTAGGGCTCCGAAGAAGAAACATTTTTGCTCCCTAACTTTCTTTTCAATCTTGCGTTATTTGGCTGAAAATTCTCATTTTCTTTTAAATTTTTGAATTTTGAAAATGTCACAACCCTGACAATTTTGTTTTTATCGAAAAAAAATCATGAGAATAAATTGTTTCACTTTTTACCTACTACAAGAAACCGTAATTTCAATTTTTGAGTCTTGGAAGAAAAGTCCAAAAAAATGCTCAAAATGTTCCCCTTCTTTGATTTTTCATCCACAATAGCTGATTAGCGAACTTGACCTGCCTTTTTGGTCCCTCAAAATGTGTACCAAAGGGCAATCCAATCCGATCATTCTTTCGAAAATAATTGAGTACACAGATTACAGACTACAGACTACAGACAGACAGACAGACACCTTCGTAAAAACCATTAGTTCTGACTCAGGGGGTCTCAAAACGTGGAGATTTCATCAAATCCGCGAAAGTCAATTTTCAGAAAAAACCAATACTTTCCCATTCAGAATGAGAATTCAAAAAGCCATTTTTGTAAATTTTATTCAGAATTTTCAATATTAGGTGAAGCGGATTCGAAACTCACCACTTCTTTTCAAAATTAGTCACAGAATGCGAATAAAATATTACTTTTCAAATATCACATCCATAAGTCTGTTTAATAGGGTCCCAAAAAACCCCCATGAGCGAAAAAATGGGTTTTTCGAGTTTTCGGCGCTAATTATGTTTTTTTTGTGGTTTTTTAAACACATATTGTTTCAAATACAAGAAATACTACTTTATACTGACAGTTAGATGTTTACTTAAGTTGTTTAAACAATTAATTGTTTTTAGCAACTTCCTCTTAGAAAAGAGATAGAAAGTCAAGGTTTTTTTCTGAATCTTTCAACTTATTTTTAACGTTTCAGTTGGAGCGAGTTAATAATCAATTGAAATTGATCAAAATATTTGTTTAAGCAATTTATTATTAATTATAACAATATTCTCTTTGAATAATATTACAAAGTTGAGGTTTTTTATGAAATTTTCAACTTTTTGTCCACTTTTCACTTAGAGTAAGTAATTATTTTATTTACTTTAGCAAAAATATTTGTTCAAACACATTGTAAATGTTTTATAGCTATCTTCTTCTACATTAAAACTACATAGTTGCGGTTTTTTCTTCAAATTTTCAACTTTTTATCACTTTTCAATTAGAATAAAGTTATAATCAATTAATATTGAAAAAAATTGTTTAAACTATTCATTATCATTGCTTATGATATTTTCTTTGCCTAATGATAGAAACTTGGGGTTTTTCCTGCAATTTTTAACTTTTCACCCACTTTTCACTTAACGTGAGTTGATATTTAACTTAATTTGACAAAAAATATTGTTTATGGCTTTCTCCTCTCAGATTTGTGCTAAAAAGTTGCGGATTTTTCTGAAATTTTTAGGTTTGCATAACCTTTGCAGTTGTAAACGAATAATAAATTAACAATAGTGAGAATCATATTTTAAATAGTATTATATTGTTTCAAGTAAATTTTTGTGTTCTTTTCCCAATGTTCAAAGAAATTGATTAAAATAAAAAAAGCTGAATGCATTCAGTAAAATCTGAATTTCTAATTTTCTACTAAAATTATGGATCTTCAACGCAAAAATTGTATTTTTGAGAAAGTAGTTCAACTTCCAACCGAAGAGTTGAATTTTCGACCTAAAAATAAAGTATAAAGTCTGTGGCACGAGGAGTAAGCAAGCAATGTGTCACTTATGGACATGTGTCATCTCTTTCTTAAATGCGACATAAAGAGAAGAAATATTTTCATGTCATACATGTATCAGAGAGTGCAGATTTAGAAAATCTGCAATTATTCATGACATGTTGTTAGAAAGGCATTACTCTTCAGAAAGTAATTGAGTTTTATATTCTCATCCTATATGTTTCATAGTATTCCTTTCCATTTTACATGCGAAATCTATTTTATTGCTCCTATCTGCATTTCATGAACCAACTAAAATGGGCACATTTGACTAATTGGAATCGAGTTTCATTTTTTAATTTCACTTGCATTTTTATCATCGAAATGAATATGGCAAAAGTGCAAGCAGCTTTAAGATTTCTACAAAAAAGCATGCACGAAAAGCAAATTATTTTTTCCTCATATGCTGTCAAAAAGAATTATTTTAAAGAGTACCATGCTTGAATTCGTAATGATCTATTTCTGGCCTCCCAGAAATTTAAATGCTATCAATTAGGAGTCATTCTAATATTAGAATAATCAGATTTTGCAGTTTCCAGAATAGAAAGCATGAATGAAATTCTTTTGCAAATAAAAGTGCTAATTTTTACATTGTTTATTGATTTTTCGCACTAAAATTTGAAGTTTTATTCGAAAAACTCCGACCATTGAGTCTACATTGAGAAACTTTCAATTACCCATTCAATCAATTTTATGGATTTTCCAATATAGGTGTTTTTGAAATTGAAAGGCATAAAATCTCAAGTATTCCAATCTAGATTGTTTCAAAATCTACAAGAAAAGTTGTAAAGTAGAATTTGATTCTATTTATAGCCTGATTTTAAATCAAATTACTCAACTCTTTGTTACTTGTGGATGTTTACTAATAATCCTAAATATTTACAACCCTCAAGTTTCAAGTATTATAAACAGATTCATGTATATTCTTAATAGTTTAAATCCCTAATAAAATTGTGGATCGGAATTCAAATGACTCTCATTACCATGACTGAATGAAATGTGAAGTTGTAAAAGCCTATTACAGAAATGTTTGGAATTCAGGTAGATGACTGCTCTGTTTCTGCTCATGCAAACGAAAATATCTAGATCAAATGAGGTCCAGTACAGCGGAAGAAATTGCTTGCAGACAGATACGCGTTTATTGCGTAAGTTGCTGAGTAATCGGTGGCAAAGCTACTTTTACCAGAACTGACCACGCCAAGCAGTCTGGTTTGTAATACTTGCAATACGAAAAAAGTCCAAGACTTTTACATGTCATCAAACTCATGAATATCATATTACAAATGTCTTCAGAAGACTCTCGGTTCTTTAATAATACTATTTAATCTGATTTAAGTAATGCAACAGAATTTGCTTTCGGCAATCAAGTACCGACCGAAAAAACTCTGATTTCTTCTTCTTGACATTCTCAGAGACCACCCAAATTGTAGTCCCATTCTCTTTTCACTTATCAACTTTCTTTCGAGATTTGAGATACGATTTTTCGAAATTTTTAGTATTATTTTAAAGATAATCAAATAAAATATTTCTCAAATTAACAGGATACGAAAGATTTGCTTACTCACTTTTCTTGGAATTTTTTTTGCCGTTCTTTGCTATTTTTCTTCTTTTTCGGTTTTTTCGCTGGATCGTATTCGCCTTTCAACTGAAATTTCGCCCTTTGAACTGCCAATGTCTTTCCTCTGATTTTCCATCCATCTAGTATATTTAGAGCGAGGTCTACGGATTCAATCTAGAAAATGAAGAAAAAAAGGTTTTTTATGACGTTTTTCCATGAAAAACGCAGTACAAATTATTTTTGAGAGTATGTATTTTAATGATAGAATATACTTCATTGTAAATGAGATTGATAGCTAAAAACTTATAAACAAGACTGAACTCAATATTCAAATTGGAAAGATATCTGAATTTCGATGTATAACACATGGCTAGTGAGGAATGTATTTTTATCTATGACGAACCGACAGACGATCAAGAATCAGTCTCTTTCCTGTGACAGTAATGTCAAAACAAATCAGTTTATATGAAAACCTTTTAAGAAATACAATAATTTTGTCTCAGAACCGGAAATGGAACTCAATTGCTAAAGATTCTATTAGAAATATATTGAAATCAGTATAAACTAATTTAAATCCACAAAAATAGAACCTGACGTAATCATTTTCTGCATATCTTTACGCTTTTTCCACAAGAAAAAAAAATTATGCCAATCCAGGGTGGCGATTCGGCGGACGATTAAATTCCCAGACATTTCCCGGTTCTTCGCGGTCAAGGTTTTCAATTTCCGGTCAACTAGAAGTAACATATTTATATTTGTCGCAAAACGAAAAAACCTATTCTCATCCATGACGTTCATTCTGAACATCCTTTAACACAACAGATCAAAAATTTCAAAATAAATCGATTTTCGGAAGAATACTCGAAAGTTAAACAACAAAAAAATCATTTTTTTTACAAACGTTGGAACATTTAAACTCACAATTAAAGAAATCAATGTGCGATGACAAAAAAACGGATTTCCGAAAAAACAGTTCCTTTTCAGTCAATTTTCGAATAAAAAGATAAATATTCAACTGGAGAACTTCAATCTTCAACCTTGAAGCTGAATATTCGAGAAGAATACTGATAATAAAATACTCAGATTTTAAATTAGAAAAAAATGGATGTTTAGATAGACAAATATATTTTTAACTAAAACTATGGGATTTTCAATTGGGATAAGTTACATTTCCAGTTGAAAGAAATTACTTATAACCAAAAAAAACTATCAAACAAATTATCTCATTTTTACACAAAATGATGAAGAATCAAATGAAATCGTAAATGTTTAACTGAAGTAGTTGAATTTTGAAGCCAAAAGACGAATTTTTAACTGAATTGTTTGACGAAAAATTAATTTTTAAACAAAAAAAAAATCTGCCGGCGGCGCGGGCACATTCTCATCGCGCGCTTCGCTCGCAAGTTCGAGTGCGCCTAGGGCGCGCGTCTTTCGGATCTCGCGCTTCGCGCTCGATGGTAATCTCACCTCTCGCTCCGCGCTCGGTTATGGATTTACCTCGCGCTACGCGCTCGGCCTTTGTACCTCCCTACAGTTGTATATAGAGCTTGTGAAACTCAAAAGCGAAATGTCGACTACTTCAATTTGATGAATGTGAATTCTCTTTTGTTAGAACTTCTCCGGCTTTAACGAATACATTCTCTTCGGGTGTCTCGTGCTGCGCACTCGATCAAAGTTTGTCTAGAACGGTAGAGAAGTTTTGTTGCCTAATTTTTTTCACATGTTGTGTAGTTTTTCTAGAAATTTATTTTTTTAATTTTTTTTTTTTTTCGATTGAAAGAAACACTACGCGTTCAATTGTTAGCTTTAGTCATTTTTTCAAAAATTTTATTATTCCATTTTTAGATATTTTTCCTGATTGAAATGAATTCATTTTATTGTTCTTTATAAATGAAGTAAGAACTACTTGTCCTATCAAAAAAGTTAATTTTACCAAATTTGTAGATCTTTTTTTGGTGCACGAGTTTGGTTCATGTATATTTTCCCGTACCTTACACAGTTTGACCAACGAAAGAATCTTTCTATTTTCATTATTTTTTGGACGACTGGAAGTTGAGTTTTCAATTTTTCGAGAAAACTCGAAAAGTTGTAAAGATCATCCTGGAGGGCTCCCAAAAAGAAACATTTTTTTACCTCAAACTTTTTTTCATATCTTGCGTTGTTTGGATAAAACTTGTCATTTTCGTTTATATTTACGAATTTTGAAAATGCTACAACTCTAGCAATTTTTTTTATCCAGAAAAATCTTGAGGATAAATTGTTTCACTTTTTACCTACTATAAGAAACCGTGGTTACAATTTTAAATCTTGGAAAAAAAGTACAAAAAAATGTTCAAAATGCTCCCCCTTCTCCCATTTTTTATCCAAAATAGCTGGTTAACGAACTCGACTTGTCTTTTTGGTCCCTCAAAATAAGTACCATAGCACGATCGAAAAGATCATTCTTTCGAGAGGTATCGAGTTCACAGGTTATTTTTCATGATTTTTTGTGCGATCAAAATGGGAATTTCCGATTTTTTCAGAAAATCCAAAAAGTTGTATTCACGATCTTGTAGGACTCCCAAAAAGGAAAATTTTTTCCCTCTGACTTTCTTTTCAATCTTGTATTATTTGGCTGAAAATTCTCATTTTCGTTTATATTTTTAAATTTTAAAAATGCCACAACTCTGATAGTTTTGATTTTATCAAAAAAAAAAAAATAATGATGAGGATAAATTAGTTCATTTTTAACCTCCTACAAGAAACAGTACTTACGGTTTCTGAGTCTTGGAAAAAAAGTCCAAAAAAGCTGGTTAACGAACTCGACTTGTCTTTTTGGTCCCTCAAAATGGGTGCCAAAGCCCGATCGAATATGATCATTCTTTCGAAAGTTATCGAATTCAGAGATTATTTTTCATTATCTTTTGTGCGATAAAAATGGGAATTTTCGTTTTTTTTGTTGAGAAAATCCAAAAAGTTGTATTCACCATTTTGTAGGGCTTCCAAGAAGAAACATTTTTCCTCTAAGACTTTCTTTTCAATCTTGCGTTATTAGGCTAAAAATTCTCATTTCCTTTCATATTTTTGAATTTTGAAAATGCCACAACTCTGTTTTTTAAAAAAAAGTCATAAGGAAAAATTATTTTATTTTTCACCGAATATAAGAAACCGTACTTACTTACTTACTTTTTTGAAAAAAAGTCCAAAAAAATGTTGAAAATGCTCTCCCTCTTTGATTTTTCATCCAAAATATCTGGTTAACGAACTCATCCTGTCTTTTGGGTCCCTCAAAAAGTGTGCCAAAGGCACACATTTTTGTGTCATCGAGTACACAGATTACAGACCACAGACTACAGACCGACAGACAGGCACCTTCGTAAAAACCATTTTTTCTGACCCAGGGGGTCTTAAAACGTGGAGATTTCATAAATTCCGCGAAAGTCAATTTTCACATAAAACCAATACCTTCTCATTATGATGAGAATGTAATACAATTTTTTGAAAGAAGGGTAAAAATTCGGACTAGAAAAATAAAAATTTTCCAACCAAAATGGAATATTCTCATTTTCGGCTCAAAAAATTAATTTTGAACCAAACATGAGAGTTTCCAACTAGATGAATGTTCGACTACAATGAAAAATGTTTAACTGTATAACTTGATTTGTTAATCGTAAAGAAGAATTTTTGAAGAACATTAACTTCCAGAGAAAAACATCATTTCCTACCGAAAATCGATTTTTCAACTAAATATGTGAAGTTCTAAAGAAATATTTGAATTTTCAATTCAAAAAGACAAATTTTCACCGAATCGTCGATATTTGGACTATAAAAGATCAATTTTCCACTAAAAATGGAACAGTAAAATTTTCGGTTGGAAAAGTTGGTTTTCAACCAAACTGATGAATTTTCAGGTATAATGATGCATTTTCAACGGGAATCGATGTACATAAATTCCCGGAAAGATAGTTTAATTTTCAAATTCAAAAATCAATGGTCAACTTAATACTTGGATTCTCACCAAAAAAAGATGGATTGATTGTTAACAAAGTAGTTACAGTTTCAACCAGAGATAAATTTTTAATCGAACTAGTGCAAATTACCAACAGAACTCGATTCACAACGAACAAATTAAAATTAAAAACAAGTAGTTGATTTTTTAACTAAAAAAGGATGAATTTAGAATGGACAATGTAAACAAGTTTTCTATCATAATTCAGAAATATTTCTTCTTCGGAATACTACTTCTCTAAAGACTGCTTGAAGCAATTTCTTCATTCAAAATTAAGAAGAGGGGACACTAAAATTGTAACGAATTTTGAATTGGAGCAACAATTTTTTCAAATTCCTCTATAATTATTATTCCTATTAAAGTCCCTCTCCCATGTCAGATGTATAAGGAAAAGCAAATAGAATGTGATGAATACATTTTTTTGAGAGCAACAAATTTGAAAAACGTTTTTCTTCTAATAGAAAAAAATAAAAATTCTTCCTCTCATGTAGTATAGATATATTCAAATATTTTGAGAATCAGATGAAAGGAAATTAATATTCTTAAAATCGAATGATAAGATCTCTTTTTGATTCATTTTTATGAAAGCGATTATTTCTCGTATTTTCTTCGGTAGAATTTTTAATAGTCTAGTCTAATTATTGAAAGAACTCTGGTGTTTGATCATTATTATTATTATTATTATTATTATTATTAATATTATTATTTTTACTATTATTTTACTATTAAGTTAAATCCCTTTCGGGGTAAGCGTAACTCGTTAAAAATTTATCATTGTAAAAGAATGATTATTATTGGTTAAATTGCACACTGAGGAGGTCGCAGTCTCCTGCAGGAATCTGTTCGAATAGAAGTTCTTACAAGCTGCTCAAATAAGAGCTATATTCGAATTATGTACAAAATAATTTAGTTTCATTAAAGAAAAATCTGAAATTAAGATGAGAACTCCTAAGTGTAAGGACCAAAAAATACGAATTCTCAATAAAACAAACAATTTTTAAAATTAATTTTCAAGGCAAGTTTAGAGAGTAAATATAAGATACTTGTCCTGGTATAATCATGTAGCCCTGTCGACTAAAGAATCTCCTATAATGAAAATAGTCACTTCAACAACAAAAATATTGGAAACACATTTCTCGTGAAATTTTGGAAAAATAAACGCATATTTAGGTGAGCTATAAACACAAATGTGTTTAATTCAAAAATTGAACTATTTGGTTGGAAATTTATGTTTTTTTCGTTCAAAATTTGTCCTTTTCCGGCAAATTTATCAATATTTGTATAAATTCCATTCCTAAAATTAAAATTTTGTTCTATTATGAGTAATTATTATAAAATCTGAAAATAAAAGTTCATCCATCAAATGAGTGCCGATACGTATTCAAGCAGTTGAATATTATTTATTCATATTTTATTTAGGCTTCTTGTATGATGGAACAGAACAGTTCAAATTTGTAAATCGACAATTTAAATTTTGAATTCAAAAGGACCAATTTTCAATAAATACTGTTTTATTGAAATATAGGTCTATTGGCATTGGTCAATCTCCAACATACTAGATGTTTCCCAAACAAATAGTCAAGTTTCGAAACTACTTAAAATAGTTATTTAACCAAAAACAGTTGAATTTTCAACGAAAATTTTAATTTTTAACCATAACAGATAAATTTTCAATTTAGAAGGACAAATTTTCGGACGTAAGAATTTTGTTGGAAATTCATCTTCATTTTCAGATACAATTCATTTTAGACTGAAAGTTTCATTTTTTGATTGTAAATTTACCTGTTTGGTTGGAACATCACATTTTGAGGTTTAGAAATATAAAAATTTTGTTGTACATTCAATAATTTTTCTGAAAGTTAATTTTAAAAATCAACCGAGATGTAGATCAAACAGTCCATGTGAGATAAAACTGTTTTTTGAAACATTTGTCTTTTTTTCCTTGACAATTTTTGAATGATGAGATGATTTGTTTAAAAAATTTTTCTCATGGATTCAAAATTCAAATATCTGGTGCTAAATTCAACTATTTGATCTAAAATTAATTATAGTAGGTAACTATAATAGTAAGAATAATTATATATCAACAAAAAGCTCCTGGAAAAAGAGAATCAAGATATTTTCGAATATTTGATTTTAATTACTGGAGAACCTGAAATGTGTCAATTTGCGACAATAATAATGTGCTCTCAATATGTCAGAACTTGGAAGCGTCTTAATACACTTCTTTCATTGATAAAAACTATGTTGCTTGCCGAAGACGCATCCAATGTTTAATTTAAAATATAAGTAGAAGCTTGAAATAGCATTAGTAATGTATTCCGATAGTGCTCGATCTTGATCGACAAGAAACAGCCTACACTAAAAATAGTTTCGATTACAAACCTGCTGAACGAAACAGATTACAAATGGTAATACGAATAATCTATCATTTAGCAGACAGGTGAGATTGCATTAAGTGCATCAGTCAGAAATCAGCAAGTAACTGATTGAAAAAATTTATCTTGATCTATGATGCAAATAATTAATATGTAAGGTATTTAATAAATTACTTCAACAATATTAACTGCCTCACGTGTATTTCATCATCACACTTTCATTGGGCTGGTCTCATTTTGAGTCAGATAATGACCCTTAATTGAGATACAGCATTTGTTAGACGATAGAACTCAAATCGAATTGTTAAACAGAAGAAAATTACATGAAGTTTCCCCGGGAACGGCTGAATTAAGCCAAAACAAAATCTGCCCGCTGCGCGGGCACATTTTCATCGCTCGCAAGTTTGAGCGCGCCTAGGGCGCGCGACTTTCGGATCTCGCGCTTCGCGCTCGATGGTGAACTCACCTCGCGCTACACGCTCGGCCTTTGTACCTCCCTACAGTTGTATAAAAAGCGGGCGAAACTCAAAAGCGAAATATCGACTACTTTAATTTGATCAGTGTGAATTCTCTTTTCTTAAAGCTTATCCGGCTTTAACGAATACATTCTCATCGCGTGTCTCGTGCTGCGCACTCGATCAGAATTTGTCCAAAGCGTTGGAGAAGTTTTGTTGCCTAATTTTCTTCACATGCTGTCTAGTTTTTCTAGAAATTCGATCAACAACTTTTCTCTACCAATCTTCTGTGTTAGCCTCAGTCATTTTTCCAAAAATTTTATTACTTCAGTTTCATAGTTATTTTTCCTGATTGAAATGAAAAATACATATCCTGTTAAAGAAGTTGATAACACATTAAAGATATTTTCCTGATAAAGAACTTGCGTCTATTTGATTTTTTCCTAAGCTTGTGTCAATCTTTGAAAAGTTCATTTTTTTCATTTTTTATATGCTTTTTTATAAATGAAGCAAAAACCACTTAACCTATCAAAAAGTAAATTGTAGCAAATTTGTTGATCTTTTTTTGGTGCACAAGTTTAGTTCATTTACATTTTCCCTTACCTTAAATAGTTTGACCAAAAAATGAATCTTTCTATTTTTCTCTATTTTTTGTGCGACCAAAATTTGAATTTTCGATTTTTTGAGAAAACTCGAAAAGTTGTAAAGATCATCCTGGTGGGCTCCCAAAAATTAATATTTTTTTCTTCAACCCTTTTTTCATATCTTGCGTTGTTTACGTAAAAATTCTTATTCTCGCTTATATTCTCGAATTTTGAAAATGCCACAACTCGGACAATTTGGTTTTTATCAAAAAAATCATGAGGATAATAAGTTTCGCTTTTTACCTTCTACAAGAAACCGTACTTGAAATTTTTAAGCCTTAGAAAAAAAAATCCAAAAAAATTTTCAAAATGCTCCCCATCTTCCATTTTTGATCCAAAACAGCTGATGAACGAACACGACTTGTATTTTTGGTTCCTTAAAATGTTTGCCAAAGCACGATCGAATATCATCATTCTTTCGAAAGTTTTCGAGTTCACAGATTATGTTCCATTATTTTTTGTGCGATCAAAATTTGGATTTTTGATTTCTTGGGAAAATTCAAAAAGTTGTGAAGTCCATCTTGTAGGGCTTCCAAAAAGAAACACTTTTTGTCCCATACTTTTTTTCATATCTACCGTCGTTTAGCTAACAATTCTCATTTTTGTTTATATTTTCGAATTTTAAACATTCCGTAACTCTGGAAATTTTTTTCTCATCAAAAACATCATAGGAGTAAATTGTTCCACTTATTAATCACTACAGGAAGTTGTACTCACAATTATCAAATCTTGAGAAAAACAGTCAGTTTCTGACACTGGAAGAGTGTTCCAAAGGCCAATCAAGTCGATTAATTTTTTCGAAAGTTATCGTGCTCACAGACAGACATACAGACATACAGATAGACACATTTGTAAAAACCTGTTTTTCGGGTTCAGAAGGTCTCAAAACGTGGACATTTGACAAAAACGGGGGGAGGGGGGGGGTCAAATTTTACACAAATCTAATACCTTCTCTGATGAGAATGTAATAACAAGACTCAGCGAAAGTAAGTCTAGCTTCTTTCTGCGCATCTATATCATTTTTAGGTAATATACTTTAAAAGATGATTGCATCTAGAAATGGTTAATTCAATATTTATTTCAGATCAACGATGTTCGAGGAAAAATCGGGAGAAGATTTTCGTATTAGCAGGAAGTTTCTTCATAAAGTATATAGCATATGAGCAACTATGAACATTCCATCGACTTTTAAGACCTTTCATAAGTGAAGAGAATGGAAGTCTGGACTCGGGTTGAACGTACGTTTTTTTGTCTAGTAGTATATATAAATATCATGAACTGCCATAAATATTGCCATTGTTGTAGGTAAAACTATGACCATTTTTTCCTACTTCTACCTCTAAAGTCAATGGAGTACAGCATTTTTAACAACAAATCGTTATGAAAGATAAAAGTCCCAGTTGTAAGAATGATTGTTCAAGCAATTTTATTAAACATTACTCCCATAACCGACAAGAAACGATTCACACAAAGGGCCACATACAAAATTTCTTGTAGTGTCCCAATTTCGGAACCTAGGCGCGAGCGACCTATACATTTTCTGGCCTCGCTGCTAGAAGACCTAGGGCACTAGCAAAGTTGCCGCAGATGAGCAAAAATTATTTGAAATCTGAACTCTCCTGTCAAAGGTTTCTACTCCCTGTTCTAAACAGTTGAAAAATCGAGGTGACAGGGGCGTACTGGGATGCCAGTCCGACTGTGACTTGCCGACAAGAAATGGGCCCAAATACACGGAACCAAACATAGGACGTCTAGTTGTCTAGCATGCCTGATTCGCCGTGCTAATTCTATTTCAAAAGCTATTGCTGATATACTTGCGCATACATGTGTAACAACCCAAATTGAGGTGGGCGCTTCGAAAGTAGAACGGACATATGAGTCTAACAAATGAGAGTGCATTCAACACTTATTATGTGAAGGAGAGGTGGTCTTATGGAGAAGGGGTAAATATGGCAAGAAGGAAAGCCAAAATAACGGTATCGGGCACCTGATATATGAATGTGACGTTGGCACAGGAATTTCCTGATACATTGACAGATTTTATCAAGTCGCATAGAAGGGTGTAGAGTTATTGTCAGATGGTTACAGAGGCAGTGCATCAGGTTCGATAGGCGCAGCCCGGTATTGAGCAACTCTATCAAGAAAGAAGAAAGCGAGGTAGGAGTTCGCTCGTAACTAAACCTGCGTCGGACGCAAAAGAATAACATATCTGTTTAAGAAATAACGACGGAATGGCGTGGGTCAACTAGGGAAAACGCTACCCCAGTTAAAGATCAGTCAAAAGAGAATATATTCGTTTAATATGAATTTCCAGGAGCTCAAATGCCTACTCAGGCCAATCTGAGCCCCAAGTCCCGGAATCCATTACGAGGCAATCAACTTGTATAAAAAAAAATTTTGGGAGTCGCGCCAAAAATTGGCACAGATGTAACCCCGGAAGGTACGATCACGATGGCTCTGCTAGAACCATCGATCCCGACGCAACTGGAGGTGATACGTCATCCGACTCGCCACCGCCCATAACATCAGAAGATGATCGAGTCGGGAAAACCAAATCACTGGAATAGACAACCATATAACCTATTCGTGGATGCTTCACAAGGCGATGACCCGCCTGTCTTCAGGCGCAGTCCAAGAACAGCTACGGCCACCACTGTCCAACCACCGGAAGGCCAAGAAGGAAAAAGAACTGAACGCAGGAGAAAAGCGAGCACCAGCCCTGGGTGGGAGAGCGCACAACGCTGGCATCCCCACTCCTGCCGGTTGATACTGGGAAGACTCAAAACTAGAGGAAACCTATGGAGGACACACAACACCGCGAAACCGCAGCTGCAAATCGAATCCAAACTTGACCGTTACGTAAGCCAGCAGCAGCAGATAAATTATAAACAATATCTTTCGCTTGTTTTTCATGCCTCATTATCAGCTGCAAGCAGAACTTGACGATGTTAAGGAGCAGCTTGCAATGAAAGCAGCATCATACCAATCGTATTTTATACCTTCCCCGAAGCCAGGTTTTCTGAATGTAGAAATTCCTCGAGGGCAGGAGGAGGAATGAGTGCACCATAGTACATCTGCTTTCTAAGAGAAACAGGAAAAGATGCATCAATGATATTCTGCAAGGATCCACAGGAACTGAACAATTGCCGAGGGAAGTAAGGGACACATATCGCATACTTGTGTGCCTGTTACGATTAAAAGAATGAAGAAATGCATGGTTGAAACAAAGAAAGCATCAGTTATGGATAAAATTGCAGCAAGTAACTTTAAGGAGATTTTAAAGACAATTTTTTCAAGTCTCTTCGCACTATTATTTTGGTCGAAAGGCCAGGCAGTCTACTGGCTTCGAGAACCATATTTATTCCGAGCGAGGGCGCATCCAGGCGGCTCGGTTAGTATAATAAATAAAGCACAATAAAAACAAATTGTGAATTAATCAATTATTTCAGGGTCCATTCAACTGCGAAAAACAACACTCTTGGTATAGTGTCATTGCAACACTGTAAACAAGGTTATGTTTTCCTCTGATGTAGGGTACGAGAAGCCGACAAATTGGTTGAAATATTTAAATCACACTACTAAAGTAAAGTTCACACCTTTATTATTTTATCTGCACCAAAATTTATCCCCACGAACTTTCAGCTTATTTACACTGCTAGCATTCACAACACCTAGTCTCTATTTATCGTCTAAAAGTTTTCGGCGGGCACGCCTTCAGTAGAAAAAAAAATATTTTATTTCAAAAACTGACTCTTTCGAGGCATTTTTGTTTCGAATTAGAGAAAATCAAATGTTTAGTGACTCCACAATGTGTTGGAAGACTAAAGAAGAACAGGTCATAGCGAACTTTACTTACTTAACAGATTACCTGGGACTTTTGCCGTGAGACGTCCATAGGACGAGTGCAACAATAACAACTCCTTCAGAACAGAAGTATATGCGATCTGGAGCACTATTCTACGGAGATTTTGAAATTTCAGAACAAGTGGAAAAAGCCTGTAAGTGGGACACAGTAACGTACGAAATGCAAGCACCCCTCAGTAGTACGATTTACAAATATTCGTTTGTTAAATCGTTCTGATTGTTGTATTTTATTCTGACCGTCCGTTTGGAGATACTCAGCCTGTGATTTCAACGGTCGCAAGTTTCTGAGATTGTACAATCACAGTTTTTTTGATGGCTCTATGCGTTCTGAGATTGCAGAATACCTTGTTGACAGTGAAATTAATGCAGATCAGGACCGTAACAAAGTGTAACTATGCCACTCCAGGGCACTTTCACTGGTTATCAATCCAAACATTCTGGAGAAATATTTTTTGAGCTATACTTATTTCCACTAAATTATATAGAGCACCATTTAAGAAATTCTTCGAGCTCTTTGAGAAGCTGGTGGCAGTCTTCCTGTCAGGAAGAACAGTAAGTATGACGTCTTTTGTATAGTATATTCTCTTATAATGTGTAACAGTATGTTTGTAAGATTTTTTACATTTTGAGAAAAGAATAATTTAGTTGCGGGCTATTCATTGTGTGCCACAGTAGCCGAAGACAGAGATAGAAGGTGCTTAGCAACTTAGAGAAAAACTGTACGACAAAAACACAACACTTTTAAAAGAGTTAGGAGCTGCAGGATTAGGAAATAAAGAATCAGAGAAATTCACTAGCAGTACAGCAGGATGAAGGCATTCCAGGTGTGTACAGGGTACGCTGAATCTTCGTTGTCCGAATTATTTCTTCGAAAGTTACTCCTATGAGACAGCAGTTTACCGAGGCGAATATAAGGTGCTGAAAAACCATGAAGTTAATTCCTTGTAACCCGATATTCTCATTCCTGCTCTATATTTTAAGTCGCTACGATTAAGGTTCCTTACTGTATGAACGTTTCTTAGTTTGATGCACTGGTTTTGACCGGAGACCAGCAACCGGAAGACATGGGCACGAATACCAGATTGACAGTTCTTTGAGGGCTATTAATGTTTGTGCCAAGGCGTGACATGCCCTTTTCGCTCTCTCCCAATATCAGACTGAGCATCAGCTGTTGTATCTACAGAAGGCGATATACGGCATAAACACTCAGTAGGACTAGGTAGTGCCACCTGTAGCAACGGATCGAGAGTAGAGAAAGATCAAGAGCTCAAGGTTTGTTAAGAAGAGGTTCAAGATGCCGCACTATCCACTTTGTTGTGCAAAACTTTCGACCATACACGCACTAAGTCTGCATTTGAAAATTCATTATTCGCATGAAACAGTAAGAGTGTGTAACTGCCGAGAGAATAATTGTTCTAGAGACTTCTGTGATTGAAAATCGTCTAGGAAACATTTAATTACTCATCATAAGGGTTGTGTGCATATGGATGAATCTGTTACTTTTTCCAGTGAGTGGAACACGAGTAGTTAGCCCTTACTAAAGGAAGAAGGAAGATACGAATCTGCTTCAGCACACGATCTGATAGAGGCAAAAGGATGGAGGTGAGGCCCTACGTGACCTTATTATAAGGCTAAGAGAACCTTACTATATGTCCTCTGAAACACTCCAGCAAATAGCGCCATTAGTGCGTAGAAGCTGCAGGCAATTATAGGTGGCGTGAACGGAGCTGCAAATCCTTTTCTCAATAAACAGCTCAGCATTCGTGAAAGGAGGCTCAAATATAGTGGATAGCAATTTCGAAAAAGGTTTTCAAAACTCATGTGAAAAGGATAGCTTCACGAGCGCTTCACGCTCGGAAAGGAATTATTCTAGTGCTACGTGCTCGACTTCTTCAACTCCCCGCCCTTCGTGCTCGGTCCATTTTATAGTGCAATGCATGTACAGAATTGCAAATATTTCAAGACTGTTGGAAATCTTTACTTTTTAGGAGATAATTAAACTTGCTCTGATTCTTTATGAATAGAATTTCAAAATCATTTACTTAAGGTTTTATGGGGCCTAATGGGGCATTCTCATCACAATACTCACCTTTGAGACTCATACCTCGCGTAGTTTGACTGGCAAATAGAATGTTTCATTCTTTGAAAATCGTTGTCTTGTTTGAAACGAAAAATATATATCTTATTGGAAAATGATCCAGACAAAATCTGGCGACCTCTTTGGGGTAGGTATTTTCGATTATAAATATTTCTCCTTGTCTCTTGTAGTATTGCTGGCAAAAGACCATAAAAAAGTAGGCCGAAGCATAATACAATTTAATTATTTTTCGGAAGTTATCGAGTCTACAAATTACGGACAGGCAGACATCCTCGTAAAAATCTTTTTTTCTCACTCAGTGGGTCTCGAAATCTGGAGATTACAATGAATCCGTAAAAGTCAATGTTCACAGAAAGCCAATACCTCCTCCTTATGATGAGAATGTAGAAGAGAAATACCCAAATGCCTCTTCATCTAATGAGTGACGCGTACGAATGGATTAACAAGCTAGGTTCTTCTAGTATTCGATCTGACACCTCTTTGAAACACGCTTGCCATGAAAATGCCTATGAACCTTTTTCTTTTTTATAACCGTTTCCTCAGTAAAGCTTTAGCACAAAGTAATAAGATGAGCGGTCTCCTGATGAGAGAGTATTTCCCTCTGTTGCAGGATGCATCCGTGCTCCAAGCCTGAGATATTTAAATCACATTGACAAGTTAAGGTAAACACCGTTCTAATTTTGTGTTAAATTGTACATCAGCCCGCTTACGTGGCGTTCACACTCTACATCCCTTGGATGAGAATTTTGGTCCAAACAATGACCAAACCTGCGATTCTGGTCCAATGGACTGACTTTCTGGTCCAATGGACCCGAAAAGCGTTCGCCGACCCAAGCTTGGTTCAGGGATATAAGAAACCGCAGAATTGCATGACGTCATCTATTAGTATAAGTAGTTGTTTATCGGCGTGGCCAGTGGTGGGATTACGTCACCTGCCTAGCCTGGGAAATTGCACATTCATGGCCTATGCGCGTGCGTATTCGTTACTTCGACCCACACGCACTGTTTTCACGACTGTTCTGCTAACTATTTGTCCTTCCAAACTAACCTCAAAGGTTTGATCTAGGATTACAAGAAAGCTCGGAAAACATACTCTAATCACCTAAAATATCGTGTGCACCGAAAGTCGAGTTTCCGATAAAGGTATGATGAGAATGATTTTCTTTATTTTGAAATTGTTTATCGTTGAATAGAGAAGAGTACGTTGAAGGAACATTATCTTCAATTCAAGGCAAATATTTAAATTTTGGCTGTTCGAAAATGTTTTGAGTAAATAAATATAAAATATTCAGAATAACAGTGAGTAGCGGTGGTTTAGTTAATAAAATATAGAGGTTATTTAGGACATTCAATTCTATTACGTATAACAAAAGTCTTATTCTTTGAAGAAGGTCAACGACCTAATGTGTTTTTTTAATTGAGGAGTGATATAGCTAACAGTATTGCATATTTCCTGTCCCACATACGTAGGTCCATTAGGCAATCGTATTTATTTCAAAAATATTAACGCGTGTGCACACCCTGTGTCTCTTGCAATTAAGGAAGACCGTAAAAATGCAAACTTAACGGCCTGTGATTCCTCAGCAAGCGTAGCGCCTCAAATTTCGATTACTGCACCCGAAGGTCCAAACCCGAGATAGTAGAGGTAACAAATTATATGCCATTTTGAAGATAATCCCTATATTTTTCACATCATTTGCTTTAAAATGCACCATTTGAGCTTAATTTCATGATACAATAATAGTCATTCGAATTTTTGTTCAAATTCTTTCTTCCCTCCTGTGATAATCACTGATAAATCTTTAAATTAATATTATAATATAAAAATATGAGAGAATAAATGCGAAATTAAATCATTTATTAACGTGAATATTAAAACTTTGTTCATTCAATACAGAAAATATACTCCAATCTTTGAAAGCAG